>JBBBDQ010001147.1:850000-862500 GCA_037127315.1 Ascarosepion bandense
GAGGTAGAATCGCCGACTGACGCCAATTCGGTGGGGTTTCAATCCTGGGTAAAAAGCAATCGGATGTCTAACCGTACTGATGAGCTGTGATACAGTGAAACAGATCTGTCTGCAGATGACTATATATATATATATATATATATATATATATATAATTCCAAGTGAAGAGGACTCAAGGTTTTTTTTATATTTTGAGTGCTCTGGCATTTATTTTATTATAAACAGTGCTCAATATAATGAGTATTATAGAGCTTAATATAATATAATTATATGGTTATGTCAATTTTTCATTGCTACATGGAAATTTCTATGTTTCGAGATTAATTCTCATCATCAGGCAATGTTGGTGTGGTCGTGCAGACAATTTACATTTAAAAAAAAAAAAATTAAAAATTTTTTTAAAATGTAAATCGCATGCACAACCACACCAACATTGCTTGATGATGAGAATTAATCTCGAAACATAGAAATTTCCATGTAACAATATAAAATTGACATAACCATATAATTATATTATATTATATATATATACGTAAAAAAATCACAAGATCGCCAAAACCTACTGCGGTTTCACACAACGGCTCGTCAGGGCAAAGGCAAACCAAGGACTAATCAAATAAATAGACACCACCAAACAAACCACCAAACATATATATATATATATATATATATATATATATATTCCTAATAATAATAATATATATATATAATAATAAAGTAGATCTAATAGTCTAATCTCAATTTAATCAAATATTAATACTAATGCCCCCCATATTAATATTAATGCCCCCCATATTAATATTAATGCCCCCCATATTAATATTAATGCCCCCATATTAATATTAATGCCCCCATATTAATATTAATACTAATGCCCCCCAAAATTATTTTTAAGTCTGCTCACATATTCTCTGAATTAGAAGTTGCATTATTCTGATAGATCCACATTGTATATACAAAAAATGCCTCCCTGATTAAAGGGGTTTTGCTTGTTTTTAACCTTTTAAAACCCTTCATCTTAAAATAAACCTCATCACTTGATAAGACACAAGAAGTGTTGAAACAAAATAGCTACTTTTGTAGTGATATTATAACATATTCGTGTCATAATTTCTGAATAAATATTATTAGCTCTACTTTGTATTGAGCACTTTTTTAAGAATAGTGTTTCTTTCGATATGGAATATTATTCCATCCCTATGTACCCTATACTTGTATATATTCAGAAATAAATAAAATATGTCTGTAAAGACAATATGAATAAAAGATAAAATTAAAATTGTTGACATTGCTCATTCTTGTAGTTCTACCTAGGATTGAACTCACCATTTTCGGGTAACAAATTTCTGAAGATATTAGACTCCTAGTCCTCAGTTTAATAGATGTGTTAGACACCTCACTGTAGTGTAATGGTTTGCAAACTTGTCTCACTAGAATCATTACAATTCAATGGTGAGTATGATCCTCACTGCGTGCCCCATACTTTCGCCCTTATGCAACATCTAAACTATGCTTAGAAAATCACCTTAATGGATGTGTTCTAATCTGCGGCAGTAGCTTGTCTCCCTTCCTGCCAAAGTAGAGTTAACCTTTAGGCATTAAGTTTATTGAAATTTCCCCTCAGTGAACATTTTTTTCTGGTGAAGTGTTGTCATTTCCGTTTATTGATCAAGATACTGTTTTAACATTTGGTAGCAAAATGTAGTTCATAAAAAAGTACAAATGACTACAAAGTTTTTAGTCCAACCAGCACT
This sequence comes from Ascarosepion bandense, assembly GCA_037127315.1. Taxonomy (NCBI): domain Eukaryota; kingdom Metazoa; phylum Mollusca; class Cephalopoda; order Sepiida; family Sepiidae; genus Ascarosepion; species Ascarosepion bandense. The sequence continues at coordinate 851,755 of JBBBDQ010001147.1, forward strand.
TATCCCAGAAAAGTATAATGTTGGCAAAAAAAAAAAATTAAATTCTGGGAAATGGCAACAGATATAGATGAAAGCAAAGAGTGTCTTTGAGTGTGAGTTGGAGTTTTTTTTAATGGCATATCAACCTCTGTGGGTTATTTAATTTTTTTTTTTTTTAATCATATCACCCCAAGCAAGGCGATAGCGCCACTGATGCGCAGGGGTCTACGTAAGGGTAAAAAGAATGGAAAAGAGAAAGCCGGAAACCACATCCTAAACAGGGAACAAGGGATGAGCCTCTTCACCTGTTCAATAGACGTGGGTGGAGTGTGAACTGGGCGATAGTTTAGTTTGCCAAAAAGGTAGGGTTTTAAGGTGTTTCTTTTTAAATATTCTGTTATAGTGAGAAGGTTGATTAAGTCAGATTTTAATGAAAATCTTTTGTTTTTATTCTTTTTTATTTCAGAAAACTGAAAATGTCTTCTATTTTTGTATTCAAAAATATTTTGCTGAGAATAATTTTTTTCTTCAAAAATGTGTTATCGTAACAATTTTTTTTCTACAAAAATGTATTGTTGGCAATATTTTTCCTTCAAAAATGTATATTTTTCCATAAAAGTCTATTTTTATGTATATATTTCTATAAAAGTATATTTTTATATTTTCATAGTGTTTTGACCCCAGTTTGGGGTTAACTATTTACCCATAGGACCCTAACAGGTGCTACCACTCCGGGTCAGGGTGGGCCTGGGAACACCAGCAATTAAGAGGTGGTTCTATGCTCCTCACAATCTCCCAATCAGAAGCCTTGCTGCCAGATGCAGTTTCCCGTCATGCCCAGGACCCACAACCTAGGAGAAGTTGGCCATGGAGGTTACATTGGACACAGAACAAGGAAATGGGTGTTGCCAATTGGTCTTCAACAGCAGAAAGCAACAGTGGTAATGAAGGATCTAGAAACTGTTATGAAGAAGAAGAGACAGATTAATTCCCAAAGATATTTGCGCGTAAGTGAATGCAACAAATTTGACTGGAATTCTCTACATAGTACTATGATAATAAGATTAATGGGATCATATCAATTCATGTCAATGACTTCTTCAGGGCAGGCACTGAAAAATTTGAAGAAAATCTGATAAAAAAAATCAAGCGAGTCTTTAAAGTTGATTATGGACTTCCACGTCTTCCTATTCCTGGTGGCTCTTAGCACACTCGTGTAACACCACACAACTCCCATTCTGTCATCCACCTGCTCAGGCCGTTCAAATGTGTTATCCGCTGCTTTCCCCTGTCTCTTTTTCCCTCTATCTGGCCTGTTAGTATCAGGTTCTCCAAGTCCTCCTTCCTTGTTGCATGTCCCAGGAACTTTAGTTGTCTCTTCCTGATGCTCAGTATTAATTTCCTTTTCGTTTCTATCCATTCCAAAACCTTATCATTGCTCACATACTCAGTTCATGAGATCCGCAGCATCCTTCTGTAGAACCACATTTCAGCTGCTTCAAGTTTTTCCTTCATCTTTGAAGATATTGTCCAGCATTCACTGCCATATTAAAGAACTAACATCACATAGCAATCTAATATTCTATTCTTTGTTTTTAGTGAAAGTTTCCTGTGTCTTAATACTTTACTCAGCTTCTGGAATGCATCCTTTGCCATGCCAGTTTGCCTTTGGATCTCAGTGTCACACTTCCCGTCTTCGGTTAGAACACTTCCCAGGTATTTAAATTTTTGTAGCTGCTTGATTTTAGTATGCCCACCTGTAATTGGCCTTTTGAGCTGCTCTTTTTGCTGATGACCATGCATTCGGTTTTCTTGCAGTTTATTTGTAGTCCTTTCTTGTCACTCTCTTCAGCTACGTTATTACCAGCTTGTTACTCTACAGAGATCAAGATCTTCTTGTCCCAGAAGCTCAGTTTGAGTTTATATGTACTGAAGCCATTTGTACAAGCAGAAATAAAACTCTTTAGTCAAGTCTTTCAGATTATTTCAAACTAGCAGTATAGACTGGCATGGCTCGGGTGTAATGAAAGCTTTAAAACTAATCCATGGTCCTGGAGCTCAGACTCAGCTTAAAGAATATTTGAAATAATAAAATAATTGCGACAATTTACCAATCGCATCTAGCATATATATATATATATATATATATATATATATATATATATATATACTAGCAGTATAGCCCGACATTGCTCGGGTGTAATGAAAGCTTCAGCTATCTTCAAGTTTCAAATATGGTTTTGAGATTTTGCCAGTGAAATGAACCCATAATAATTTGTCAAGATGAATTTGTCAAATCAATCCCTCTGAGACCTACAAACAGTGACTATAATTCGAACCTAGTTTTGTCAAATGATGGATGCAAATTATGTAGAAATCCAATCAGTCAGTCAGTTAAGTGCCATATGTAATACACACTTGGGTGATCATATCATTTTTTTTATCCATGACTGACTAGGCACTTTTTTCTACGGTAGGTTGTCATTTCTTTCCGTGGTAGAATGGTTACTAATTAAGGTTATGGAACCCAATCTGTCCTGCTCTTTAATCCATAGATGGAGAGAAGAAAAATGGATTCATACTATTCTCAAGGGTATTTGTGTGTAAGTGAATGCAATAAAATCAACTGGAATTTAAACTCAGCTCTCCGAATTTTTATTCTGAGCCAATATCCATGGCATCTCACGACACATTCCAGAAGCTTAACAGAAAAGTTAAATTGGATACTTACACAGACACAACCTATATATCTAAACTTATTTATAAATGGAACTTTGTGTGTGTGTGTGTGTGTGTGCCTGTGTCTGTGTCTGTGTGTGAGTGTGTCCGTCATCTATAGACTCTGAAACGGCTGAACCGATTTTCTTGAAAATTTACACAGTTGCATTATAAGCATCTGCGAGTGTTCTTAGCTAGGTTTTGTGTCGAGGTACCCCCGATAAATATCAATAATCGAAAAAAATCGGGTTATAAAAGGAGTGGTCCGATTTTAATCAAATTTGATACACTCGTAGACAAAGACATAAGAAACGATATTCAAAAGTTTCATGGTTGCAGTTCTTACAATAGTGCAGAAAATCAATAATATATATATATATATATATATATATATATATATATATATATATATTATAAAAGGCAAGATGTTTGTGTGTGTGTCTGTATGTCTGTATTTTTTTCAGCCCTTTTATTTTAGTTTTTGTTTCGGGTTTGACTCTAAGTAGGTATAATTGTAGTTCTTAGTCTCAGCCATGATACCATTTACTCAGAGGACTTATTTAGCCTTCAAAATTCAGTTTACGACAAAAAAACTAATTTGATATCGATACCAGGAAATCAAAATTTGACTTACATCCATACATTTTTTCTTTCAGTCTACGGTTTCGCTTTAACTGGAAACAACTATTGCTAGTCTTATTAATAGTCATTAGTAATAAATAATGGAATAACAATCCACAGTTTGTAACATTTACTTTTTAGAACAGTGCTCAATACTTAGTAGAACAATATTTATAGTAATATTTTATTATTGGTATTTATAAGAAAAATATTTTTCACCGTTACACAAGAGCTTTCATGCTCAGGTACTATCAGTAGCATCTCATCAGGCAGTTTTCCCTAACTCTTGCAAATTGCCTGATGAGGTACTAATGACAGCTCACTATATATATTTAGAATTTATAACATAAGTATGTTCTAACTAGCAGTATAGCCTGTTGTTGCTCGGGTGTAATGAAAGCTTTAAAACTAATCCATGATTCTGAAGCTCAGACTCTTTGGACGTTGGCACGAAAGACTAAAAAGCAATAGTTGTTTCCAGTTAAAGCGAAACCGTAGACTGAAAGAAAAATGAATGGATGTAAGTAAAATTTTGATTTCCTGGTATCGATATCAAATAAATTTTTTTCACTGTAATCTGAATTTTGAAGGCTAAATAAGTCCTCTGAGTAAATGGTATCATGGCTGAAACTAAGAACTGCAATTATACCTACTTAGAGCCAAACCTGAAGCAAAAACTGAAATAAAAGGGCTGAAAAAATACAGACATACAGGCAGATAAACAGACACACACACAAACATCATGCCTTTTTATATATATAGATATATATATATATGTTATCGATTTTCTGCACTATTGTAAGAACTGCAACCATGAAACTTCTGAATATCATTTCTTATGTCTTTGTCTGTGAGTGTATAAAATTTGATTAAAATCGGACCACTCCTTCTATAACCCGATTTTTTCGATTATCGATTTTCAATATTTGTCGGGGGTACCTCAACACAAAACCTAGCTAAGAACACTCACAGACACTTATAGTACAACTGTGTAAATTTTCAAGAAAATCGGTTCAGCCGTTTTGGAGTCTATAGGTAACGGACACACACACACACACACACACACACACAGAAAGTTCCATTTATAAATAAGTTTAGATATGATATTATACATATGTTAAAAATTGTACTGAGCACTTTCAAAAAAATAGTGTTTCTTTGAATATGGAATTTTATTCCATCCATACCTACCCTATACTTGAATATATATATATATATATATATATGCAAATCGTGTCAAAACAAAATGTCTATTTATGTAGTGATATTATAACATATTTATGTTAAAAATTTTAAATAAATATTATTCGCTCTACTTTGTATTGAGCACTATTTTAAGAATAGTATTTCTTTGGATACGCCAATTTTATTCCATCCATACCTACTCTATACTTGGTTATATACATTATTCATACATATATATATATATATATATATAATTTATTTGCTTGAACATTATTTTTAATAGATTCTCTGTTTCTAATTAAACAGTATATTTATATATATATAACTCAACCAGCGTTGGTATTTTTGAAAAATTTTGTTGGGAAAATGTCTATCAAATATTTGTTTAAGTTATTGGTCAGAGTGAAATTAAACCAGTAAAAAGTTGTAGCCTTAAAAATTGCTCCACACACATTTTAAACAAAAAATAAAGGCTAAAGATTTAACATGCAGAAACCATGGTAGCATAATCAGCTGATCTTCTTAAATTTAATATAGATGGGGAGAGAGAGAAAAAGAGAAAATCATTCTTTTCCTTTCTGTAATTTCACTAATAGCTGAAATAATCCTTCTGCTGGCATGCAAAGTAACTGATATCTTTCGTTTTCTGAATGGTATTGGTGGGATATTTCGGGTAAAGATGTGATTGAATCAAGGGGAAAAAGAAAATGGCAAAAACCAAAAAACAAAACAAATACCAGCAGTAAAATACGTACAAATTAACAAAGCTGAAATGTGTTGAATGAATATTGATTAATAGAAAATAATTGTAGGCTAATTAGGTAGATTAATTAAGAAGTGAAGAGGAAGAGACAACATTTTGCTTAAAGGGTGTGGAAGATGACGTGTTTTATGGAGTGGGAAACTAGTGAGAGATAAGAGAGAAAGACAGTAAACAAGAATGTGAGAGAGAAGGGGGGATGGAGAAAAGAAAAATATTAAAGTACACAAAGAAAGAAGAGGAGTTAGAGTGAGGGAAAGAAAAGAGAGAATGGAATAGTTGAGAAGGAGTGGGAGAAAGTGATTTAAGAGAAGCAAGATGAAAAAAATAGTTTGAGAATAAGTGTGAAAAGGAGAGGATAAGAAAGAGAATGGTTTGGGAGTAGGAGGAGAGACAATAAAAATAAGAGAATAGCTGGAGTGAGGGGGAAAGAAAATGAATGGTTTGGGAGGAGGAAGTAAAGAAAATGAATGGTTTGGGAGGAGGAGGTAAAGAAAATGAATGGTTTTGTAGGAGGAGGTAAAGAGAATGAATGGTTTGGGAGGAGGAGGTAAAGAAAATGAATGGTTTGGGAGGAGGAGAGGAAATGAAGGGAAGAGAGAATTTGGGAGTAGGAGGTAAAGAAAATGAATGGTTTGAGAGGAGAAGTTAAAGAAAATGAATGGTTTGGGAGGAGGAGGTAAAGAGAATGAATGGTTTGGGAGAAGGAGGAGGTAAAGAAAATGAATGGTTTGGGAGGAGGAGGTAAAGAGAATGAATGGTTTGGGAGAAGGAGGAGGTAAAGAAAATGAATGGTTTGGGAGGAGGAGGTAAAGAGAATGAATAGTTTGGGAGGAGGAAATAAAGAAAATGAATGGTTTGGAAGGAGGAGAGGAAATGAAGGGAAGAGAGAATTTGGGAGGAGGAAGTAAAGAAAATGAATGGTTTGAGAGGAGAAGTTAAAGAGAATGAATGGTTTGGGAGAAGGAGGAGGTAAAGAAAATGAATGGTTTGGGAGGAGGAGGTAAAGAGAATGAATGGTTTGGGAGGAGGAAATAAAGAAAATGAATGGTTTGGAAGGAGGAGAGGAAATGAAGGGAAGAGAGAATTTGGGAGGAGGAGGTAAAGAAAATGAATGGTTTGGGAGAAGGAGGAGGTAAAGAAAATGAATGGTTTGGGAGGAGGAGAGGAAATGAAGGGAAGAAAATAATTTGGGAGGAGGAGGCAAAGAAAATGAATGGTTTGGGAGAAGGAGGTAAAGAAAATGAATGGTTTTGTAGGAGGAGGTAAAAAGAATGAATGGTTTGGGAGGAGGAGGTAAAGAAAATGAATGGTTTGGGAGGAGGAGGTAAAGAAAATGAATGGTTTGGGAGGAGGAGGTAAAGAAAATGAATGGTTTGGGAGAAGGAGGTAAAGAAAATGAATGGTTTGGGAGGAGGAGGTAAAGAGAATGAATGGTTTGGGAGGAGGAGGTAAAGAAAATGAATGGTTTGGGAGGAGGAGGTAAAGAAAATGAATGGTTTTGTAGGAGGAGGTAAAGAAAATGAATGGTTGGGGAGGAGGAGAGAAAAAGAAGAGAAGAGAATTTGGGAGTAGGAGGAAAAGAAAATGAATGGTTTTGTAGGAGGAGGTAAAGAAAATGAATGGTTTTGTAGGAGGAGAGGAAATGAAGGAAAGAGAATAATTTGGGAGGAGGAGGTAAAAAAAAGGAATGGTTATGGAGGACAAGATGAAATGGAGGTAAGAGAATAGTTTGGGAGTGGAAGGAGAGTGGAGGAAAAGAAAGTAAACGGTTTAAGAATAAGAGAAATATAGCCAGAAAAAGAAATGATGAACTCTGGAATATGAGTGGTAAGAGGAAGATTCAAATATATATGAATATTATGTATTTTGGCAGCAACTTTTCTTTTATATATGTTTCCCTAAATGTGACAGACAAGGAAAATCTCATAAGTTTCTTTATTAAGTTTTTCTAACATTCTTACAGTTTTCTTTTTTTGGAAGGACTGACAAAGTTCAGAAACTGTCTGTAATGATTATTTCCCAACTACTTTTGGCCAATTCATTAGCCATTGTTGTTCAAAGGTCTACTCTGATCCAGAGTGGTAGCACCTGTTAGAGTCCTAGCTGTGGGCAAACTCTGATCTACAAAATGATATTTTACAAAGAATACATATTCTATTCATATGAACCTATCCTAAAAGTCTTGTCAGCATTAAATAACTCATTGAGGTTGATATGCCGTAAAACAAAATAAACCCAAACCCTGATCTACAAACTGATTTCTTACAAAGAATACATATTCTATTCATATGAACCTATCCAAAAAGTCTTGTTGGCATTGATGTTGATATGACAAAAAACAAAATAAGTCAAACAATCCTACAGAATCTTAACAAAACTAACACTAAAAATATAGTACAACAAAACATTAGTTTCTTTGACTGTAACCAGATGCACAAAAATAACAAACAGGTTGAATTTGATGTGCAATAAATCATTAGACAATATATTTCAAACTGTTGACATGAATATCGCATTCGTCGTTCTTTAATGAAGTCACATTTTTCTTGTCCTATCTCTGGGCTGATTTTGCTGCTCACTCTATTCATCAGAATCCGGATGATGAGTTTTGTTATGTGGCTCATTAAACTGATTGTTTGATGGAGCTCACATAATGCTTACAGCATATCATGTTGAATACACTGGTTCTCGTTCAATCACCAAAGTTAAGCAACGTTGAGCCTGATCAGTACTTAGTTGGATGACAACTTGGGAATAAAAGGCACTGTAAGCATTCAGTGACGGATGTGTGTTGTGGGGCAGTAGATATCAGCTTGGAAAGAGAAATCGGTGAGCCGAGTTCGAATTCCAGTCGAGTACCCTGCATTCACTTTAGCACTGGTACCCTTGGGAAAGGTATTAATCTGTCACTTCCCTCCAGTTATGGGTTAAATAACAGGATGGGGCTTGGAGGCAACCCATCTAGTGTTGGTGTCACAATAAAAACAAAAATGTAAAACTTCCAGTATACCATAAAAAATTAAAAACTCACAAATCATTTTTTATGTTCTATCAGCATGTCTGATGCTAACCTTCAGAAGAGGGATTCATTGTACCATCTCCAACTAAATTTTTCTGGTGATATGAAGTGAAAAAATTATATTAAATCAATTGCTAGTTTTTCTGCTAGAAATGTTGGTGCCTTGTATTGAGTGAGACAATTTTTCTCGTCAGAATCTATCTTACATATTTATAAGTCTACAATTTGCCTTTGCTTTGAATACAGCTGCCACATCTGATATAGTGCTCCTACTATATATTTAGAGATTCTCGATAAAATCAAAGAAGAATATGCAATGTAATTGGTCCTGACCTGGCATCTCGGCTTGTCCCTTTCCCACGGTTGTAACAAAATTCACCTCTGCCTTTTCCATAAATACTTTAATGGAAGTTGTTCAGATGAATTTTCCGCTATGGTATCTAGACTTTATGAACTTAAGTGCAGTACTAGATTGGTAGTAAGGTCTCATCACTTTACAGTTGTAATCGCTAGAGGTAACCATTTATTTTATGATAACAGTTTTTCCTTTTGTAGTCCTTACTTCCCAGTCAACTTTGATCTTCAAAAATTTAAATGCAATGTTAATTGTTATCTATTAATTTCCTGATAACTGTTCTATTGTTATACTTCCTGAATGTTTTTTCTTTTCTCATATTCTCTAACACTCAGTAACTTTGTCTTTGTGGCTTTATTGCCTTTCTTTGAGTGAAATGATTAAAACAAAAACCTCAGAATCACTAACAACAACACTTGTATAAAATCCAAAGTGACCAATGTAATCTTTCAATTTAATTGCTCTGTACAAGACAGCATTTCTTGTCTTAAACTGATAAGTTATATTGGTCACATAACAACAACCCTTTCCTGAAAGATGACAAACCATTTAAGTTATATTCTTCTTCTTCTTCATATGCCATGTCTCTTCAGGACATAGGCAATCATGGACTTCCACTTGGCTCTGTCTCTTGTCGCTCTCAGTAATTTTTCTCTTGGTATCTCTTCCAAGCCCCACTCTGTCAACCATTTGCTCAGACCTAACAAGTATGTCTTGTGCTGCTTTCCCCTGTCCCTTCTTCCATTTATCTGACTTGTGAGTATCAAGTTCTCCAGGCCTTCCTTCCTTATTATGTGTCCCAGGAACATCATTTGTCTCTTCCTGATATTTATTATCAGTTTTCTTCTCGTTTGCATCTTTTCCAACACCTTATCGTTGCACACCTGCTCTGTCAATGGTATCCTCAGCATCCTTCTGTAAAACCACATTTCTGCTGCCTCAAGCCTCTCCTTCATCTGTGATGAGATCGTCTAACATTCACTTCCATGCAGAAGGACAGATATCATATAGCAATCCAGCACTCTTTTCTTTGTTTCTAATGAGATTTTCCTGTCTTTCAGTACTCGGGCTAGCTTCTGTAATACGTCTTTAAATCTCTGTGTTGCATTTTCCATCCTCTGTCAAAACACTTCCCATGTATTTGAAATTTTTACTTGTTTTATTTTAGATTCTCCAACTTGCATTTGGCATATTGGTCTCCTCTTTTTGCTGATGACTATGCGTTCAGTTTTCTTGAGATTTATGCTCAATCTTTTCTTTTCACTTTCTTTTGCTAACTTCTGAGGGAAGGTCCTGCATTTTCCTTTCCCATGTCTGCTATCAACCACGTGTCATCTGCCTATCAGATATTGTTGAGATTATGGCCGCTAATGATGAATCCTGGCAAGACTTTCATTTCTCTCATAACTGCTTCACTGTACTGGTTGAAAAGATCAGGGGAGAAAACATATCCTTGTCTTTCTATTTTTGCATACCTGCAGAGCTCACCATCTATCTGTACACAAGTGGTTTGCTGCCAATATAGATTCTTGATTATTCTAACGCCTTTTCCGAAAATGTCGAGGTTATCGAGCATCTCTATCAAGTCCCTGTGTCATACTTTGTCAAATGCTTTTACATAGTCTATAAACACAGATAAAAGTCCTTCTGCATTTGTACTGCTCGTTCAAACAGAATTCTGAGCATGAATATCACATTCCTCGTTCTGATATCTTTAATGAAGTCACATTTTTCTTTTCCTATCTCTGGGCTGATTCTGCTGCTCACTCTATTCATCAGAATCCGGATGATGAGTTTTGCTATGTGGCTCATTAAACTGATTGTTTGATGGAGCTCACATAGTGCTGACAGCATATCATGTTGAATACACTGGTTCTCGTTCAATCACCAAAGTTAAGCAATGTTGAGCCTGATCAGTACTTAGTTGGGTGACAACTTGGGAATACCAGGCGCTGTAAGCATTCAGTGATGGATGTGTGTTGTGGTGCAGTAGATATCAGCTTGGAAAGAGAAATCGGTAAGTTCGAATTCCAGTCGAGTACCCTGCATTCACTTCAGCACTGGTACCCTTGTGAAAGGTATTAATCTGTCACTTACCTCCAGTTA
>JBBBDQ010001147.1:867500-1077500 GCA_037127315.1 Ascarosepion bandense
CCCTTGCTACCTCAAGCGAATACAAAATTTAAGCATACTTCGAAATTGGTTATCGGTGTCGGATTCATAAAATCTAATTGCACACAAAATCCGAGCTTACACACACCTGCACTTTTTCATGAGCCAATAAAGCATATACATTTATTTATTCACCAATAAAAAAAAAGTGTGTTTTCATGAGACAGTTGGCTTACCAAATTTTATCATGTGCGGACATTTTTAAAAACAAATTGGATGCAATTTCTCATTTAACAACTCAGGATTTAGAGAAAAACTAGACGTTGATCTGATTTTATCCTTCAAAAACACATCATTTAATAATTCTTCTTGTTCCTTCTTTATTTATTTACTTAGTTCCTCCGTCCATTATGCCACTGAAGAAAGATAACACATTTACTCTCTACACGAGCTTTTCCTTCCCCTCTATCTTTTTATAATCTATAAATGCTACTCTCCTCAGCCTTTCTCCCAACTATGCCAAACGGAAGGGTAGTAAAGAGTGAGAGAGTAGGAGGAGAGAGCCTATAGCATTATCGTAGCAGTAGCAGCTTAAGCTGGTGGTTGCAGCAGTAATTGTGTGTGCATGTGTGTACAATATAGTAAAAATAGGTAGGTTTGTTGTCGTATCCTGCAACAAAATTTCTGGCCTCGACACCCTTGGCCATTACTCAGTTGGTCTCTTCTGTTTACAATAGACACAGGAGCCATGATTTTTCAGTAATAAAAAAAAAAAATTCTCTTTTGAAATCCCTCACAAAATAACGTACAGTATTTTGGTTATGGTCTGTGCATATGCCACTTAATATATAAGATTACAGTAAAGTAGCTTCTATGAAAATTACTTTTATAGATATTTTAATACAATTACACTCTGTGTTTTCGTTATTTTATTATCCAATACCTTTATGTTTGAAGACGTTACTATCATTTGTAGTATGACAAAGTAAAATTTTTCCAGGAAATCATAATTATCCTTCCATGGAAATTCCATGGGTTTCGCTAGTCATATAAGATTACAGTAACGTAGCTTCTATGGACATTACTTTTATAGATATTTTAATAAACTTACACTCTGTGTTATCGTTATTTTATTATCCAATATCTTTACATGTGAAGACGTTACTATTATTTGTAGTATGACAAAGTAAAATTTTTCCAGGAAATCATACTTATCCTTCTGTGGAAATTCCATGGGTTTCGTTAGTAAATTATGAATAGTGTGAATTTTGCATTTCTCATCAGAGAGCAACAAGTTGTCTGATTGGATGCCAAGTCCAGGCGATGAGCATTTTCTCACGCTCTCACTGTTTTGCCTTCTGCTTATTTACTGTTGGCAACAAAAGAAAGATCAAGGATATCACTTCCGTTTTTTTTTCTCGTTCAGGACATAACTTTTCGCTTACTACTGTTGCACACACACGTACACAACAAAACAGAGACATGACTTTCCTTTCACAAATCCATTTCTCATCATTCAACCGACTAAGAAAAAGATATTCACAAAGAGACTTTCGAAAATAAAATATTTTTTAAACAACAAAATGGATGTAAATTCTTCTGGTTAAATAAATCTCGTTTTTTATATTCGTATTACCCCGAGCAAGGCGGTAATGCCACTGATGTGCAAGGGGCTACATAAGAGTTAAAAGATTAGATAGGAAAAGAGTGAAGAGAAAGACGAACCAGTTAGAAAGGAGCAAGAGAAGGATGGGAATACAGTTGTGATGACAGTTGCAAAGGTGGAAAGAAAGAAAAAGATATACAGGGTGGTGTGGAAAGAACTAGAGTCAAGTGATTAGAAGATGAGTATTGACATTGCATTTAAAATCCTGGAGGTTGTAGCAGTCAGGAAAGCAAGAATATGGAAGCGAGTTCCACAGACAGAAGTGCGAGAAAAGAAGCTGCAGGAGTAGAATTGTCGTCTGCATTTGGCTGATCTAACTGAATGATTGAGACCCAGTTGCCAGTCTGGTTTCACGAGTAAACACCTGTTGCAGGGACACCAGTGACTTAAGGTTGTTAGCGCAGAAGCCATGAAAGTATTTATAGAACAGTCAGAGGGAAGCCACATCCCGTCAGTGGGGAAGTGGCTGTAGTCGAGCCGCCAAGTCAGTACCTATCACATTACTGATTCTCCTTTGGAGCTTGTCAAGAGATGAAAAGCAGGGGCGCGTGAACATATAGGACAGCAGTACTCCATGCACAGACGAATGGTTGATTTGTATATATGCAGGATGGATTCAGGCGGAAATAACATCCTGGGCCGACACAGTGACCCAACCTTCCTAGCAGTGGATTTAGCTATTGACTCAATGTAATCGTTCCACTTGAGATCAGAAGATAGGGTAAGGCCGAGCAGGTGCAGTGTATTGCTCTCAGGGAGACTCGCTTGTCTTACAATTAATATTCTAGGTACCTCCACTGTATTTTCGATAACTAAGTTTTGTGAGGATGTGCATTGTGGTACAGTGGATATTGGCTCGGAAAGAGAAACCGGGGAGCCGAGTTCGAATTCCAGTTGAATCCATTGTATTCAGTTACGCGCAAATACCCTTGGGAAAGGTATTAATCCATCTCTTCCTTCCAGTTATGGGTTAAATAGCAGGACAGATTGGGTTCTATAGCCTTGGTCGGCAACCAGTCTACCGCAGAAAGCAATGGCAACCTACTGCGGGATAATCTTCTGCCCAGTCAGTCATGTCTCTTTCGAGACATGATTGCCCAAGCGTGTATCATGTATGGCACTTAACTGACTGACTGGATATAATAGTTGGAATCATGATTATGGCTGATATTGGTCATAAAGTGGGGGATCAGTTTTATATTGTTATGAAGTACTAAACTGATCCCCCACTATTTACTAGTCAATAATATAATACATCTCTTCCCCCTCTAGCTATGAGTCAAATAACAGGACAGATTGGGTTCTATAGACTTGGTCGGCAACCAGTCTACCGCAGAAAGCAATGGCAACCTACTGCGGGATAATCTTCTGCCCAGTCAGTCATGTCTCTTTCGAGACATGATTGCCCAAGCGTGTATCACGTATGGCACTTAACTGACTGACTGGATATAATAGTTGAAATCATGATTAAACCTGATACTGGTCATAAAGTGGGGGATTGGTTTTATATTGTTATAAAGTACTAAACTGATCCCCCACTATTTACTAGTCAATAATATAATACATCTCTTCCCCCTCTAGCTATGAGTCAAATAATAGGACAGATTGGGTTCTATAGCCTTGGCCGGCAACCAGTCTACTGCAGAAAGCAATGGCAACCTACTGCGGGATAATCTTCTGCCCAGTCAGTCATGTCTCTTTTGAGACATGATCGCCCAAGCGTGTATCCCGTATGACACTTTAAATGACTGAAGTTTTGTGGTGACTAAAGGAGGAGGAAGAAAGAACAAAATATTGTACTCCCCGAGGATAGGTCTGGGTGGGGAAGTAAGTGCTCTGGTGTTGTCATCTAAAATAGTAATTTTTCTCGCAACTGAACCAGGGCCATGGGATTGACAATTCTTATAGACGCTCTGGTCTCATTGAATCACGTTGGACGAGGCTTAGAGAGATTAAAAGGTGCTACATTCTGTTGTATACCTCATTTCTTTACAAATCTTTTGTAGTGCTCACTAGTTAGGCACAGGAGAGTGCTGAGTGTAACCAGTTATTTGGACTTTTGTTACTGTTATAAGGAAGACTTCGCTTGTAAGTAACATCAGAATTTTTGTTGCAAGCCTTGAAATCGTCTTTTCTTTCCCCCCTACTTTTTTTTTTTTTTTAATCGTATCACCCCGAGCAAGGCGGTAATGCCACTGATGTGCAGGGGGCTACGTAATAGTGAAAAGATTGGAAAAGAGAAAAGCCGGAAACTACATCCTAAACAGGGAACAAAGGATGAGCCTCTTAACCTGTTCAGTAGACGTGGGTGGAGTGTGAACCGGGTGATAGATAGATCTATCTACTCCAGTTGAAAAAAAAAAAAAAAAAAAAAAGAAACCAAAGTGAGAAGGTTGGAAAAGAGAAAAGCCGGAAACCACATCCTAAACAGGGAACAAGGGACGAGCCTCTTAACCTGTTCAATTTGTCGCTTAGATAATCCCGACAGTTTTAAATAAAATTTTTAAAAATAAAAAAACTTTTTTCTTGAAACTTTAATTTTAGCTTAATTGAAAGCCAAATGATTAAATTTACTTTTCCACTTAGCAAAATACTCTGGTGTATTTCAAACAGAAATTATATTCACTGGAATCAAAAATTTTTAGATTTTTTTAAATTTTCAATTTTTCGACCATTTTTTGAGCGATCGACACATTTGTAAACAAAAGTTAATTCTCGGTTTTAAAAATTGCACAAATAAAATCTTCAACTCTCACTCATTATTTTTGAAAAATTAGCACATTTCAAGTTAAATTAATCTGATTTGAAAGAAATATTACTTGTTTATGGCATGGCATTTAGAATAAAAGTATTTCTTAATCACAAATGTCTGACTCGTTGACCTTTCAAGTAGGCGATGACAGCACCTGTTATCAATCAATCTGGAGGTATAGTGACCAAAAGTTGACATTATAACTCGTGATCCCAGAAATTCCCAAAAAATTGATTATCACATAGGAGATTAGCACATCATTCAGTAAATCCCGGGCCTGACATATAGATGGTGCTACTAATAAGAAATCTGTATGATTTTTATGAATTACAAACTTTCAAATGGCATGTGACAAAGTTTGGACCCAATCGGATTATTAGTTTACATGGGGTGGATCTCTTTCTTCCCTTTGATGATAAAACTTTGTTTTTATTAGGTTTAAACCCTTTTAACATCAAGTTATGCCATTTTTTTGGCAGTTGAGTGGAGGTACCTGTAGGTTCTTTTTTCACACTTTTCACTTCTGATCTGGTTTCTTTGAATGATCAGTGGACCTAAGGAGAAAACTAGAAAATGACGAAAACAAGAGCAACAACTCATCCCAAAAAACAAAACAAAGCGACCCCAATGCGAGTGGTTCCAAAATGGAGGTTTGATTTACTATAACGTTGTATGAGAAACTGAGCACCCCCTAAAATTGTTTAAATATTGAAATTTTTCCAAATTCTTTCTGTAATAATCGATAAGACTGCGCTGAAAAAAGTAAAAAATAATGAAAACCAACAAATTTAAAGGTGGTGGTAATCTCCTTCAAGTCTGCCGAATGATCTGTTATTGAATTATATATATATATATATATATATATATATAAACGGGCATATAAACTACAGAGTAGAATGGTTCTTTTGTTAATACTGCACAATAAGATGTGCATCAAATGAACTGTCCAGTTTTTTTGCTCTCTTCCCCATGCTAGTCAACATAATTTCTACTCCAACCGTTTCTTTTCTCGCACTTCCTGCCTGTGGAATTCCCTTCCACATGTTTGCTTTCCCGACAGCTACAATCTCCAGGTGTTTAAATGTAGGGTCAATAGACACACGACTAACTTCCAATTATTCTCAGAACACTCTCATCTACCCAACCCTCATTCTCGGTATCCTTACCCGCCTATCATCCACCCTCTGACATTTCCTATATTTAACCATCCTTTTTCCACTCTATGTAGCCCCCTGCACAGTAGTGGCAGTGAAATGCCTTGCTCGGGGTGAAATGCTTATAAAAAAAAACAAAAAAAAACTCTTTTCTTCTTATTGGCTGACCAAAAGCAAAGGCTTCCTGGCTGCCTTGTAAAATTTTGCAAAGTAAGAATAACAAAAGAACTATTGTATTTTCATTTAGAATTATCCACTTGGCAATAAATACTAAAAATAGTATGAAATACATCATTTCTTTTAAAAATCTGGGTTTGCCTAATAGTTATGGCCGGTAGCGTATATATAGACATATATAGCAAATCTAGAGGGTGCGATGGCTAAATTGTCGCCATTTGCCTTGTAAAATTTTGCAAAGTAATAATAATCAAAGAACCATTCCATTTTCATTTAGAATTATCCACTTGGCAATAAATACTAAAAATAGTATGAAATACTTCATTTCTTTTAAAAATCTGGGGTTGCCTAATAGTTATGGCCGGTAGCGTATATATAGACATATATAGCAAATCTAGAGGGTGCGATGGCTAAATTGTCGCCATTTGCCTTGTAAAATTTTGCAAAGTAATAATAACAAAAGAGCCATTCCATTTTCATTTAGAATTATCCACTTGGCAATAAATACTAAAAATAGTATGAAATACATCATTTCTTTTAAAAATCTGGGTTTGCCTAATAGTTATGGCCGGTAGCGTATATATAGACATATATAGCAAATCTAGAGGGTGCGATGGCTAAATTGTCGCCATTTGCCTTGTAAAATTTTGCAAAGTAATAATAACAAAAGAACCATTCTATTTTCCTTTAGAATTATCCACTTGGCAATAAATACTAAAAATAGTATGAAATACATCATTTCTTTTAAAAATCTGGGTTTGCCTAATAGTTATGGCCGGTAGCGTATATATAGACATATATAGCAAATCTAGAGGGTGCGATGGCTAAATTGTCGCCATTTGCCTTGTAAAATTTTGGAAAGTAATAATAATCAAAGAACCATTCCATTTTCATTTAGAATTATCCACTTGGCAATAAATACTAAAAATAGTATGAAATACTTCATTTCTTTTAAAAATCTGGGTTTGCCTAATAGTTATGGCCGGTAGCGTATATATAGACATATATAGCAAATCTAGAGGGTGCGATGGCTAAATTGTCGCCATTTGCATTGTAAAATTTTGCAAAGTAATAATAATCAAAGAACCATTCCATTTTCATTTAGAATTATCCACTTGGCAATAAATACTAAAAATAGTATGAAATACATCATTTCTTTTAAAAATCTGGGTTTGCCTAATAGTTATGGCCGGTAGCGTATATATAGACATATATAGCAAATCTAGAGGGTGCGATGGCTAAATTGTCGCCATTTGCATTGTAAAATTTTGGAAAGTAATAATAATCAAAGAACCATTCCATTTTCATTTAGAATTATCCACTTGGCAATAAATACTAAAAATAGTATGAAATACATCATTTCTTTTAAAAATCTGGGTTTGCCTAATAGTTATGGCCGGTAGCGTATATATAGACATATATAGCAAATCTAGAGGGTGCGATGGCTAAATTGTCGCCATTTGCATTGTAAAATTTTGCAAAGTAATAATAATCAAAGAACCATTCCATTTTCATTTAGAATTATCCACTTGGCAATAAATACTAAAAATAGTATGAAATACATCATTTCTTTTAAAAATCTGGGTTTGCCTAATAGTTATGGCCGGTAGCGTATATATAGACATATATAGCAAATCTAGAGGGTGCGATGGCTAAATTGTCGCCATTTGCCTTGTAAAATTTTGGAAAGTAATAATAATCAAAGAACCATTCCATTTTCATTTAGAATTATCCACTTGGCAATAAATACTAAAAATAGTATGAAATACTTCATTTCTTTTAAAAATCTGGGGTTGCCTAATAGTTATGGCCGGTAGCGTATATATAGACATATATAGCAAATCTAGAGGGTGCGATGGCTAAATTGTCGCCATTTGCATTGTAAAATTTTGGAAAGTAATAATAATCAAAGAACCATTCCATTTTCATTT
Organism: Ascarosepion bandense; assembly: GCA_037127315.1. Classification (NCBI taxonomy): domain Eukaryota; kingdom Metazoa; phylum Mollusca; class Cephalopoda; order Sepiida; family Sepiidae; genus Ascarosepion; species Ascarosepion bandense. Next base: position 875,139 of record JBBBDQ010001147.1, read on the forward strand.
AGAATTATCCACTTGGCAATAAATACTAAAAATAGTATGAAATACATCATTTCTTTTAAAAATCTGGGTTTGCCTAATAGTTATGGCCGGTAGCGTATATATAGACATATATAGCAAATCTAGAGGGTGCGATGGCTAAATTGTCGCCATTTGCCTTGTAAAATTTTGGAAAGTAATAATAATCAAAGAACCATTCCATTTTCATTTAGAATTATCCACTTGGCAATAAATACTAAAAATAGTATGAAATACTTCATTTCTTTTAAAAATCTGGGGTTGCCTAATAGTTATGGCCGGTAGCGTATATATAGACATATATAGCAAATCTAGAGGGTGCGATGGCTAAATTGTCGCCATTTGCCTTGTAAAATTTTGGAAAGTAATAATAATCAAAGAACCATTCCATTTTCATTTAGAATTATCCACTTGGCAATAAATACTAAAAATAGTATGAAATACATCATTTCTTTTAAAAATCTGGGGTTGCCTAATAGTTATGGCCGGTAGCGTATATATAGACATATATAGCAAATCTAGAGGGTGCGATGGCTAAATTGTCGCCATTTGCATTGTAAAATTTTGCAAAGTAATAATAATCAAAGAACCATTCCATTTTCATTTAGAATTATCCACTTGGCAATAAATACTAAAAATAGTATGAAATACATCATTTCTTTTAAAAATCTGGGGTTGCCTAATAGTTATGGCCGGTAGCGTATATATAGACATATATAGCAAATCTAGAGGGTGCGATGGCTAAATTGTCGCCATTTGCATTGTAAAATTTTGCAAAGTAATAATAACAAAAGAACCATTCTATTTTCATTTAGAATTATCCACTTGGCAATAAATACTAAAAAAAACTTGGGTGGCCTAATAATTATGGCTGCTAGTGTATATAGATTAAAGAGACATCTCAAAGTCTAAGAGGTTGCATTTTGTTCCTTGTTTAGAAATGGGTTTCTGGTTCCTTTTAAAAATTTCTTCAACTCTATATTTATGGCATCTTCCCTGAACTCTGAATTATTTTTCACTATTTATTTTTTTCTCCTCTTTTAACAGGAGTAAATAAGTTTACCTATTTTATTCAGAAATCCATTTTTTTCTCTCTCAGTAGAAGTAGATATGGTTGCCTATTTTCTGATCCTCAGTCTTTTGAACAAGGGTAAAGGTATCCCTTGTCCCTTGTTTAGGATTGGGTTTCTTGTTCCTTGAACTTTGTAATTCTTTTATCTCAGCCAAAAATCTGAAATTTTATTCAGAAATTAATTTTTTCTGTTGTGGAGTAGTTTTCACACTGAAGATTATAATCGTGCTATGTCGGATGCTAATCGACTTAACGCACACAAAATGTTAGGAACTTCGTAATCTTCCACTGAAAGCTGACTCCTTAGTATTCGGCTAACTGCCGACTAATATCAAATGCCTAGTGGTTCTACTGAACTCCAATAGAACTTTAAAGAACTCTCCAGAACTCCTATGAACTTCCCAAGAACTTTTCGAGTTAACAGGAAGTTAACTCTTATTAATATAGGAGGGAGAGTCCATTATCTGAGGAATAGGTGTGTTTCACTGTAACACAAGTTTGGGAAATACAAACAGAGTTAATAAAGAAAGACTAATTGGAGTAGATAGACTAAACTATCGCCCGGTTCACACTCCACCCACGTCTATTGAACAAGTGAAGAGGCTCATCCCGTGTTTCCTGTTTAGGATGTGGTTCCCGGCTTTCTTTTTTTCCTATCATTCTACTCTTAAGTAGCCCCATGCGCATCAGTAGCGTCACCGCCTTGCTTGGGGTGATATGATTAAACAAAAAAAAGTATTGTTAGGAGAAACAAAATGCAGAAAACAGTGGAGAACCATGAACTTCCATATCCTGAAGGTGGGGAGAGAGAGAGAGAGAGAGAGAGAGAGAGAGGGAGAAAGATTTCTCTTTTAGACTCTGCAGTTCTACTGAACTCCAATAGAACTTTAAAGAACTCTCCAGAACTCCTATGAACTTCCCAAAAACTTCTTGAGTTAACTTCCTGCTAACTCTTATTAATATAGAAGGGAAAGTCCATTATCTGAGAAATAGGTGTGTTTCACCATAACATTTTCCCTCTCCAATAGGACTATATAGGTTTGTCCGGTTCACACTCCTCCCTAGGCTTTCGATTCCTTCTAAAGAGGTCTTCAGCTCTACGCTTTTAATATCTCTGCCTGAACTCTGAAATTTTATAATGACAATATAATCTAACTGTAGACAGTCTTTAGATGTGTACATGAAATGGAAGTTGACATAACACTGATATAAAATGAAAGTGCTTTTACTATACCATAATATCTTAAGTTTAGATGCATGGATTTGCACACCAAACCAATCTGAATAAATTTCTTGTCAGTTTTCATTTTATTGTCTTTTTACAAATTGATGCATGATGTCAGCAGATTTATAACAACACATATTATGGTGAGCCACCATCATTCTCTTTGCATTCTATTTGTTAACGGTCCTGGGCATGACGATAAACTGCAACTGGCAGCAAGGCTTCGGATTGGGAGGTTGTGAGGAGCATGGAACCACCTCTTAATTGCTGATGTTCTCAGGTCCACCCTTAACTGGAGTAGTAACACCTGTTAGGGCACCAGCTATGAGCAAATAGTTAACCCCCAAACTGGGGTCAAAACACGATGAAAGTATAAAACTACACTTTTATAGAAACATATACATAAAAGTAAACTTTTATAAAAAAAAAACTAGCAGTATAGCCCGGTGTTGCTTTGGTGTAATGAAAGCTTTAAAACTAATCCATGGTCCTGGAGCTCAGACTCAGCCTAAAGAATATTTGTGTGAAGTTTGGTGAGAATCAGATAAAAATTATAGATTTGTATAAAGGACATACAGACAGATAAACAGACACACACACAAACATCTTGCCTTTTACATATATATATATTATCGATTTTCTGCACTATTGTAAGAACTGCAACCATGAAACTTCTGAATATCATTTCTTATGTCTTTGTCTATGAGTGTATCAAATTTGATTCAAACTGAACTACTCCTTCTATAACCTGATTTTTTCGATTATCGATTTTCAATATTTACTGGGGGTACCTTGACACAAAACCTAGCTAAGAACACTCGCAGACGCTTATAGTACAACTGTGTAAATTTTCAAGAAAATCGGTTCAGCCATTTCGGTCTCTATAGGTAACGGACACACACAGACACACACAAAGTTCCATTTATAAATAAGTTTAGATTTAGATATACATTTTTGAAGGAAAAATATTAACAACAATACATTTTTGAAGAAAAATTTATTACCTTAACACATTTTTGAAGGAAAAAAATTATTCTCAGAAAAACATTTTTGAAGACAAAATTAGAAGACATTCTCAGTTTTCTAAAATAAGAAAGAATAAAATCAAAAAATTCTCATTAAAATCTGACTAAATTAACCTTTTAACTATAACTGAACATTAAAAAAAAAGAACCTTAAAGCCCCACCTCTTTGGCATTAAATAACCCACAGAGGTATTGATATGCCGTTAAACAAAACTCAAACTCAAACTTTATTTATTAGATGCAAGTTCCACTTGAGCTGTTGCTTCCCATAAACCCCAATTTTGTGAAACAGACTCCCAAAAGGATAATACAATCTTAACCTGTTTGAGTCTAGTGTTAATCAGTACCTTTTCCAGAAACAGTCAGTTAATTGCTATACGTGATACATGCTTGGGCAATCATGTCTCGAAAGAGACATGACTGACTGGGTAGAAGATTATCCCTGTAGTAGGTTGCCATTATTTTCTGCAGTAGACTGGTTGCCAACCAAGGTTATAGAACCCAATCTGTCCTGTTCTTTAACCCATAACTGGAGGGAGAAGAAATGTATTATATTATTGAGTAGTAATTAGTGGGGGATCAGTTTATTACTTCAGAACAATAGAAAACCGATCCCCCACTTTATACCCAGTAGAAGTTTTAATCAAATTTCCAACTATTATATTCAGTCAGTCAGTTAATTGCCATACGTGATACATGCTTGGGCAATCATGTCTCGAAAGAGACATGACTGACTGGGCAGAAGATTATCCCTGTAGTAGGTTGCCATTACTTTCTGCGGTAGACTAGTTGCCAACCAAGATTATGAAACCCAATCTGTAATGCTATTTAATCCATAGCTAGAGGGTGAAGCAATGGAACATACCTTTCCGAAAGGTATTTGCGCATATGTGAATGAAACAAATTCGACTGGAATTTGAACTCGATTCTCTGATTTTTCATTCTGAGCTGATATCAACTGCACCTTAATGCATATCTTCCCCACATATCCCCCTAAACCATGTCTCTAACCCTGAATCTGTTGTATTGCAGAGGTGGATGCGATACAGAGAGAAAGTCTACCGTGGTATTATTCACTACAATATCTGCTGCTAAACAGATATACACAAAACCATACAATAGTCACAATAAAAGACAAGATAAAACTTACAACACAGAGAGGAGGAGTTTAGTCGCCAAAGTAATCCATCCAAATATTACTCGAATGATACTTAAATATTACACCTTGAATACTACCATTCTTTACTTAAAAAGACCATTTTGAACCATGGGCCATTCTATCATTGAGAGTGCTGCAGAGGTGTCAGCCACTCTACAACAGTAACCCTCTGTCTTGAGTGACCTTTTGACCTTGAACAGAGTGAGCATCATCATTAAAAACAAAATAACTATCTAAAATTAATGCTTAATTACTGGCCTCTTCATTTGGACAATTGAACAGGTGAAGAGGCTCATCCCTTGTTTCCTGTTTAGAATGCGGTTTCCGGTTTTCTTTTTTCCAATCTTCTCACTCTTTTTTTTTCAATTGGAGTAGATAGACTAAACTATCGCCCGGTTCACTCTCCACCCACGTTTATTGAACAGGTGAAGAGGCTCATCCCTTGTTTCCTGGGTAGGATGCGGTTTCCGGTTTTCTCTTTTCCAATCTTCTCACTTTTTCCGGTTTTCTCTTTTCCAATCTTCTCACTTTTTTTTTTTTTTTCCAATTGGAGTAGATAGACTAAACTATCGCCCAGTTCACACTCCACCCATGTCTATTGAACAGGTGAAGAGGCTCATCCCTTGTTCCCTGTTTAGGATGTGGTTTCCGGCTTTCTCTTTACCAATCTTCTCACTTTTTTTTTTTTTTTTCCAATTGGAGTAGATAGACTAAACTATCGCCCAGTTCACACTCCACCCATGTCTATTGAACAGGTGAAGAGGCTCATCCCTTGTTCCCTGTTTAGGATGTGGTTTCCGGCTTTTCTCTTTTCCAATCTTTTCACTCCTATGTAGCCTCCTGCACATCAGTGGCGTTAAAAATAGCAATCTTTAAACTGAAGGTGTTAGGTTTTGAGTATTATTTGTAATTTTTCCCTTTGACCATGTCAGACCATGGGCCATTCCATTATTGAGTGCTGCAGGAGTATCAGCCACTCTACAAAAGTCACCCTCTGTCTTGAGTGACCTTTTGACCTTGAACAGGGTGAACATCATCATTAAAAACAAAATAACTATCTAAAATTAATGCTTAATTATTGGCCTCTTCATTTGGACAAATAGCAACCTTTTGACTAAAGACGTTGGGTTTTAAGTATTATTTGTAATTCTTCACGTCTGCCTATTGAGACTAGAGAAAGTCTCCTCAATGAGCTACTAATCAATGACATTTTACATATGATTCTTCTTATTGTGATCTTCATATGGACTGTTCACTGAATTTTATACAGGTGAGCTGAAGGAAAGAAAATTTATTGATTTTGCTTTTCAAAGAAAGGCAAAGAGAATTGTCAATATAAAAAATGCAGGTAGATATTCTGCAGTGTGTGATAACAGATACAGAGACTGTCACATGACACTGCATTATGTGGTTGTGGTATTTGATTGGCTAACAAATAGTTTAATCATTCCTCTGTGGACATTTGCTCGAAAACCAACGGTTGGTTGCAGATAAAATGAAAAACAAAACAAAAAAAATGAAACAGTTCTGGACTTTTAACCTAATGTTGGAATTGAATTTATTCCAATTTGTACTGACATTTTCTTAATTCTGTCTTTGTTAATAAGCAAACTTTCTTCTTTTAAACTAGCAGTATAGCCCGGCGTTGCTCGGGTGTAATGAAAGTTAAAGTGAAACCGTAGACTGAAAGAAAAATGAATGGATGTAAGTCAAATTTCCTGGTATCGATATCAAATAAGTTTTTTTCATTGTAAACGGAATTTTGAAGGGTAAATAGGTCCTCTGAGTAAATGGTATCATGGCTGAGACTAAGAACTACAATTATACCTACTTAGAGCCAAACCCGAAGCAAAAACTAAAATAAAAGTGCTGAAAAAAATACATACAGGCAGATAAACAGACACACACACAAACATCTTGCTTTATATATATATATATATATATATATATATATATATATATATATATAATCGATTTTCTGCACTATTGTAAGAACTGCAACCTTGAAACTTTTGAATATCGTTTCTTATGTCTTTGTCTATGAGTATATCAAATTTGATTAAAACTGAACCACTCCTTCTATAACACGATTTTTTCAATTATCGATATTTATCGGGGGTACCTCGACACAAAACCTAGCTAAGAACCCTCACAGACACTTATAGTACAATTGTGTAAATTTTCAAGAAAATTGATTCAGCCGTTTCAGAGTCTATAGGTAATGGAGACACATACACACACACACAGACAAAGTTCCATTTATAAATAATTCAAAATTTAAAAAAAAATCATTTAACTCCAAACAACACAATAAAGGCAATAAAGCCACTAAAACACAAAGTGTTACTGAGTGTGAGAAAAAATCTATAAAGAAAGAGAACAATAAAATAGAAGAGAAGAAACTTTTAGCATAGAACTTACAGATTCATCTAGCCATTTCAACCGTAAAATGATGAGACCTAGTTGCCAATCTAGTACTGTGCTTAAATTCATAAAGTCTAGGTACCATTGTGAAGTATTTATCTGAATAGTTACCATGAAAGTCTTTATAGAAAAGGTAAACGCAAGCTATGTTATGGCAGTAGGAAAAGGACTGAAGACAAGATGCCAGATCAGGACCAATAACATTGCGGATTCTTTGGATTTTATCAACAATTTCTAATACATACCAGGAGCACCAAACCAAATGTGGTAGAAATATTCAAAGCAAGGAAGAAGGGTAGACTTATACATGTGTAATATAGATTCTGGCAAGAAAAATTGTTTAGCGCTTTTACACAAACCAATATAACTTATAAGAGAACTTTCTAATTGTTTAGATGATTTTATGTTTTTATTTTCTAATTGTTCACCTAATACAAGGCTCAAGAACCACTTAAGGTAGAGGTTGTTTTATAAACAGTAAGAGTAAAAGATAAAAAATGCACTTCATGAGGAAAGATAAGTTTTAAGTCAAGACTTGAAAAGATTAAAATTGTCGTGACTGGGGAAGTAACCTCTTGGGAGTCTGTTTCATACAATAGCAGTTTTTGGAAATAAGCTGTTTGGATGGAATTCCCTTTTTACAAATGGAATATAAAAAGAATAGGGATGATTTTGCCCAGTTATATAGCTGTGAAGGTCAGAACTGATGGAATATAGCTTATCAGAAAATTTCCATGAAAAAAAGTACTGAGAGGCTAGTGGCCATTTTGTCTATGTGAAAGGGTTGTGTGTTGTGGGGAACAAGAAATCAGGGAGCCGAGTTCAAATTCCAGTTGACTTCCTTGCATTCACTTACACACAAAAAATATGAATCAGTCTCTTCCCTCCAGTTATGGGTTAAATAACAGGACAGATTGGGTTCTATAGCTTTGGCTGGCAACCAGTCTACTGCAGAAAGTAATGGCAACCTACTGCATGATAACCTTCTACCCAGTCAGTCATGTCTCTTTCGAGACATGATTGCCTAAGCGTATTTCACGTATGGCACTTAACTGGCTGACTAAATATAATAGTTGAAAACATGAGTAAAGCTTCTACTGGGCAGAAAGTGGGGTATCTATCATTATGGATTAATAAACTGATCCCCCATTAATTAATACTTAATAATACAATACATCTCTTCCCCCTCTAGCTATGAGTCAAATAGCAAGACAGATTGGGTTCTATAGCCTTGGCTGGCAACCAGTCTACTGCAGAAAGTAATGGCAACCTACTGCGGGATAATCTTCTGCCCAGTCAGTCATGTCTCTTTCGAGACATGATTGCCCAATCGTGTTTCACGTATGGCACTTAACTGGCTGACGGAATATAATAGTTGAAAACATGATTAAAGCTTCTACTGGGCATAAAGTGGGGTGTCAGTTTTCTATTGTTATGAATTAATAAACTGATCCCCCATTAATTAATATTTAATAATACAATACATCTCTTTCCCCCTCTAGCTATGAGTCAAATAGCAAGACAGATTGGGTTCTATAGCCTTAGCTGGCAACCAGTCTACTGCAGAAAGTAATGGCAACCTACTGCGGGATAATCTTCTGCCCAGGCAGTCATGTCTCTTTTGAGACATGATTGCCTAAGCATGAATCGCCTATGGCATTTAACTGACTGACTGAAAGATTTGTAGAGTATTTTATCAGAGAGAAGAGAGTGAAGATACTATCAAAACTAGAAAGTGAGGACGAAAGATTCAAGTAAAAATCCCGCCAATGTTTACTAAGATTCAACAGATTTTAATATTAAATAATCCAACATGGGTAAAAAAATTCACCATTCCACACATGCACACACATGCATATATTTAATTGAAAATGACAGACAAGGTATTATCATTAAGTTTTTATAGAATATTTTATGTGTTCGTATAATTTTTTTCTTTTCAGAACTCAAATTATATAAGAATTGTTCGAAGCTTTTGTACTTTCAATCTCTTTTGGCTATACTTTTAGCCATTATCAAGAATGAATTTTGTTTTACTTATGAATAAACATGTGTAAAGTTTATGCATATAGAGTCTTGCATATGTTAAGTTCCGAACACAGTAAGCAAATTGTTACCATGTTCATAATTGATGTTATTAAGTGTAGGATTTTTCTTTTTTTTATTAGTAATGCCTCCGTTATTTTTAATCTTCTTTTGCATGTGGATTATGCTATTCTGTATGTATTATCGACAAGGATATCACGAATAGGTCCTGGAAGATCTTGATGTGTGTTTAAATGAGATCGGATGGAACTGTTGTGGGAAAGGTGTAAGGTCAATCTTCTTGTTAATTTTGTGGTGGTATAGCCAAAGTAATTGTTTACAGATAGTTGAGAAACACAGTTCTTCAAAGCACATGTAAATTCATAAATGACGCTGGTTCTCTGCAGTTCAGACTTTGCAGGTAAATTATTATTATTATTGATAATGAGGTTGGCAGTTCTGAATTTTTTATAATAGATAATTTAATTTTCTTGTTTGAATTACATGAAAAATTATGTATAAAACTTAATGATAATACCTTGTTTGTCATTTTCAATGAAACCTGTATAATAGAAAGATTGTTGCCCAAATACACTATATATATACTACCAGCCATAATTATTAGGCCACCCCAGTTTTAAAAAAAAGGATGTATTTAATACTATTTTTAGTATTTATTGCCAAGTGGATAATTCTAAATGAAAATACAATGGTTCTTTTGTTATTATTACTTTGCAAATTTTACAAAGCAGCCAGGAAGCCTTTGCTTTGGCTAGTCAATAAAAAGAAGAGACTAGCATAGGGAAAAGAGCACAAAAACAGGACACCAGAGCAATTCATTTGGTGCACATATTATTTGTGCAGTATTAAAAATGAACCATTTTATTTTCATTTAGAATTATCCACTTGGCAATAAATACTAAAAATAGTATGAAATACATCATTTTTTTTAAAAACTGGGGTGGCCTAATAATTATGGCCGGTAGTGTACATATATATGTAACAACATCGCAAGCACTGAAACCATTTTAGCAAAGACACAACCTAGGTGTGCTGGTCATCTTGTGAGAATGGATAAATATAGGCTTCCAAAAAAGGTACTGTATGGACAACTACCAAACTCTAAGTGTTCAGTTGGACGTCCACTCTTATACTACAAAGACAACGTGAAATGTCTCAGCTTTGATCTGAAAACCTGAGAAGTCCAAGCATCAAACCAGAAAGAGTGGTGTAAGACGTATCTCATTAACTTGAAGGGTTTTGAAGACAGTGTAGAAGTCAAATAACTTTCAACATAGTGGTTTTCTTTGTCTCCCTGTAGGAAGGTGAACATTCAAGAATATGAGACTCACCTTCTTGATGTGTCCAACTAGCATCCAGTTGGCAGACAAAAATAAAGAGGGTTGTAACTGAATACATGTCCCTATGTGGCTCAAAGACAAATGGTGGATATTGAGCTCAATATACACACTGAAATTATCAGCCAATCACTGCTTACAGAATAGACTTGCCTGTAACAGAATGGAATCTCCCAGGTTATTATTTAAACCACCTACCAATTTGCCCTGGTGGTTATTTGGTCAGTCAGAACCAACTTCTAGTCTAGTTGAGTACTGGCTGGTTCTTTCACAAGATTTTTACAGAACAAAACATCAGACTATATTGGGGACACTGGCTCCCCATTTCTCCTTAAAGTTTACTCCTGAATCCTTTCACTTTATTGCTTATGACCGCAAAACAGCAAAGTTTTACTTAATAAAACAAAAAAAAAAAATTGAAATTATCAGCCAATCACTGCTTACGGAATAGACTTGCCTGTAACAGAATGGAATCTCCCAGGTTATTATTTAAACCACCTACCAATTTGCCCTGGTGGTTTTTTGTCAGTTGGACTCAACTTCTATTCTAGTTGATTACTGGCTGGTTGTTCTTTAAGATTCTTACAGACAGTAGACTGTGATCAGTTTTGAGGAATTGTTTTTAAATGAGACTGAAAGTCAGTTGATTACATTTCAGAATTTGAGACATAGAAGGAAATGAAAGAATATCTGACTGGATCGCCAAAACTAGTTTAAGTGTTTTTAGGGTGGTGACTTGTCCCTTTAAATAATGACCAAAAGTGGATGACCACCATATGTTGATTATAATCCTTTAAAATAAAAGAGGGAGTGAAGAACTTAAAACCACTCGAAATTTTTTTCAGAAGAGCTCTTTTAAAAGATTTGTGTCAAGCATTACATAAACATAGATATATAATCTTTGCAATAAAGTTGTGTACAAAAACAAAAATAATTCATATATATATATATATATATATATATATATATATACAGTACTGTGCAAAAGTATTAGGACAAGAACTATTTTATATTTTATGAGGCATCAAAATAAAGCACAAGCAGGAGAACCCAGTCATGGCTGTCAGACAATTTCTGAAACCATATCATCCCTTACATCTGGCCACCTAACCCTCCCCAGACGGCAACCCCCTTGATTATGATGTGTGGGGTGCAGTTGAGTGAGGGACCCAACAAAACTCTTTGTTAACAACAAAGATGAACTGAAGGCAAGGATTAAGGCAGAACTCACCAACTTAAACAAAGAGACCATATAGAAGAATTGCAAGTGATTCTAATGTTGTCTGGAGGATGCGGTTGAAACCAATGCCAATTTTATTGAATTTACTCTTTAGTATTACAAGATGTGCGTTGTGGTGCAGCAAATATCAGCTTGGAATGAGAAATCAGGAATCCGAGTTCGAATTCCAGCCGAATTCATTGCATTCACTTACGTGCAAATACCCTTGGGAAAGGTATTAATCCATCACTCCCCTCCAGTTATGGGTTAAATAACAGGACAGATTGGGTTCTATAGCCTTGGCTGGCAACCAGTCTACTGCAGAAAGTAATGGTAACCTACTGCAGGATAATCTTCTGCCCAGTCAGTCATGTCTCTTTCGAGACATGATCGCCCATGTGTGTATCACATATGGCACATAACTGACTGATTTCAAGATGTTTTTGCGTAAATTTGGTAAATATATTTTTTAAAATGAGATATCAGAGTTATTTTTATTGTTGCATAATTTATATGACAATTTATCTAGCACACACTGCGTGTTGAACAGTGCCATATAAACACAAATATTTCCTAGTCTATTGTGATATATATATCTGCAGGTCCTGGGCATGATGATAAACTGCATCTGGCAGCAGGGCCTCTGATTGGGAGGTTGTGAGGAGCATAGAACCACCAGTTAATTACTGTTGTTCCCAGGTCCACTCTGACCTGCAGTGGTAGCACCTGTTAGGGTCTCAACTATGGGCAAATAGTTAACCCTCAAACTGGGGTCAAAACACTATGTAAGTATAAAAATGCACTTTTATAGAAATATATACATAAAACTAAACCTTTATAAAAAAATATACATTTTTGAAGAAAAAATTATTACCAGAACAGATTTTTGAAGGAAGAAATTTATTCTCAACAAAACATTTTTGAATACAAATCTAGAAGACATTTTCAGTTTTCTAAAATAAAAAAGAATAAAAACAAAAAATTTTCATTAAAATCTGACTAAATCAACCTTCTCACTATAACGGAATATTTAAAAAATCAACCTTAAAATGCCACCTTTTTGGCATTAAATAACCCACAGAGGTTAAACAAAACTCAAACTCAGAGCTCAACTTTGGACAAGAATTACCCCAGTGAGTAAAACTAAACACCAAAGACCAGATATTTTTTTGAAAGAAAATATTACCAACAATACTTTTCTGAAGGAAAAAAGTATTGCCATAATTCACTTTTGAAGGAAAAAAAAAATATTGCTACCAATACATTTTTGAATACAAAACTAGAAGACATCTTCAGTTTTCTAAAATAAAAACTGAAAGAGAAGGGGAAGGTAAGGTGTCAAGAATCTTTACCCAGTTAAAATAGCGAAAAAGTTTAAGTGCTATACTTTTAGGAAATCCTCAAATGTTTATATAAATAATAATTATTAGTTTGGTCAATGAAAGAGTCAAAAATATCTATTTACCCTTTTAATTCTATGAGGTTCTCTTTCAGGTTTTAGTTGGTCGGCAACTTTTCTTAGAGATTCTTTCAGCTGGATGCACAGATCCACAAATTGGGCCAGAGTTGATAATGTCAGCAAATCCTGTTAACTACTCCTCTTTTCCCAAAACCTATTTTTATAAGGGCTAACACCTAATTTTCATATTTCTAGAACATTTTGAATTCTCTCAAATCTACTGGAATTTTCTTGATCGTTCTAGCATCTTCCAAATGTTCTATTTCTATTTTCTTTATTTTTAATACTACTTCATGAATTAAAACTTTTTTGTAATAACAGGTAAGATTCAATAGAATCTCTTACTACAAATTTTTAGACATTAATTTTATTTGTATATATAAATGCATCCTTGTAACACTACCAATGTTGCACACCTTTTTAGTAGATACTACTTGACAATTTGCTTGAAATCAATGATGAACAACAAACACAGATTTATAAAAAATATACTCTAATATTTTTATTCTTTTTTTTTTCAGTGACATGGTAGTGTGGAGTAGAGGTTGGTCAAAGAGTTAGCACACATGCAGACGAGGGACAGTTGACTACTGGGTTGTCTTCTCTTTACAATCAATCTTCTCTCCATCACTCCCCAATCCCTCGATTTTCCGATCTGTATACTTGCCACTCTCTCACTTCTCCATTAATATAGGCGAGTTTTGTTTGACATGTCAGCTTCCGTTATGCATATGTTTATTATTTAAGAGTTTGCATTCTCTGATTTTGCCTGTCACTTTGGTTTTCACACTCCTGACCTTTCAAAACAATATTTATTTTCTTTTAAATTCTGATGGTTCTGCATTGTTCTATCAAGCAACTCTTTCATTAATTTAAATATATTTCTGAGTAAAACAATATATAACACAAGCCAGAATATTCAGAATCCTTGCTGCCAGATGTAGTTTATCATCGTAGTTTATCAAATAACTTGCCTTCTAACATGGCTGCCTTCTTTTTGTCCCCTTGAAGCAATCTACTTCATTCATAGGAGAGTATCTAATTTAGCAGGTGGGTTAGTCCACTATACTATAATGGACCTGCCCAACACATTGGCATGACAGGGTTTTATTCACTCATATATATATATACATATTAGATCAAATAAGTTACCTTCTAACATGGCTGCCCTCTTTTTGTCCTCCTGAAGTAATCTGCTTCATTCATAGGAGAGTATCTAATTCAGCAGGTGGGATAGTCCACTATACTATAATGGACCTTCCTAACGCATTTACATAAGTGGATTCTATTGACTTTATATATATATATATATATATATATATATATATATATATAAGGATACTCGTATTTAAGTAGAGATTCTGTTTTTAATGAAACAGTATTATATATTTATATCTACCGTTTCATTAATGCTGTTTCATTAAAAACAGAATACCTACTTAAATACTAGTATCGATAAAAAATAATGTTCAAACAATTCATTTCAAATTGTTGGTTGCTTATAACCAAGTTTTGTTATATATATATATATATATATATATCTCCCTTAGATCACTCAATAAGTTGTTCTTTCATTTGGAGTGACTACAACAATCTACTTGTGTGTCAGATCACTTACTATTAACCAATATCCAACAAATCTTTTGACCAGGTTGCAGTAATTTTTGAAGGACTAAGTTCTTCATCATTGGAATGCAACAAAGGTATATAAAGTTCTTTGGGGGTTCTGTCTTCTTAATAATGGTTTTCTTTTTCCCATATTCTTTCACATTTAATAATCCCTTGTATCATAATTGTAGAAAGCAAATAACTTGCCTTCTAGCATGGCTGCCTTCTTTTTGTCCCCTTGAAGTAATCTACCTCATTCATAGGAGAGTATCTAATTCAGCAGGTGGGTTAGTCCACTATACTATAATGGACCTGCCCAACACATTGGCATGACAGGGTTCTATTCACTTATATATTATCTCTCCATTAGATCACTCAATAGGTTTTTCTTTTCATTTGGAGTGACTACACTAATCTACTTGCGTGTCAAATCACTTGCTAATAACCAATATGCAACAATCATCATACCCAGAACAAGCAAAAAAGAGGTGGTTCCATGCTCCTCAAAATTTTCAATCTCCCAATCAGAGACCTTGCTGCTATATGTAGTTCATCGTCATACCCAGGACCAGCCATTAAGAGGTGGTTCCATGCTCCTCAAAATCTTCAATCTCCCGATCAGCTGCCTTGCTGCCATATGTACTTTATCATCATACCCAGGACCAGCAATTAAGAGATAGTTCTATGCTCCTCAAAATCTTCAATCTCTTGATCAGAGTCCTTGCTACCAGATGTAGGTTATCATCTCTCAACCAGGAAATGCATCAACCATGAAAGATGAAATGTGCCATATAAATATACAAAGCCTTGTGGTTATAACACTGACTTCTAACTATGAGGCCCTGATTCAAATCTGATCATGGTCGATTATTCAAGAAAGTTATTTCTTAGCCTGTGGCCGTGATCAGAGTGTGGTAAGCTTAGAAAGTGCCTGGAAACCATACCATGGGTCGACCCATGCCTTGCAAGTGAAACTGGGGAAATGGAAATATTTTGGAGCTGTTGATGGTTGTGCTAGTACAAATTCACAAATCATTGTGACCGAGTATTTTAGTTTAGGGCCATGTTCAGAATGTCGATCATAAACTGTAATTAAGGTCTGTTCAGTATTGTTGCAGTACAAACCACAGGTAGGCTCTCTGCATGCTGAACAAACACAAATTTGACTGAGCAGGCGTCTGCAACAGGGATTGGCTTGCTGCTGTAGGGATATTCAGATATGAGCAAGGGACACCACCACAACACATATTGGAAAATTATAGAAGTCAATTAGAAAAGATTTCTTCTTCTTTAATGTTCCATGTCATTTCAGGACGTAGGCAATCATGGTTTTCCACATCTCCCTGTGCCTGGTGGCTCTTAGCATGCTTTCTTCTGTTGCCCCATGCAACTCTCGTTCCATCATCCACCTGATCAGGTCCTTCAAATATGTTATCCGCTGCTTTCCTCTGTCTCTTTTTTTCTCTATCTGGCTTGTTAGTATCAGGTTCTCCAAGCCCTCCTTCCTCTTTGTGTGTCCCAGGAACTTTAGTTGTCCCTTCCTGATGCTCAGTATTAATTTTCTTTTCATCTCCATTCTTTCCAAAACCTCGTCATTTGTCACATGCTCGGTCCATGATATCCGCAGCATCCTTCTGTAGAACCACATTTCAGATGCTTCAAATTTTTTTCCTCATCTTCGAAGATATTGTCCAACATTCATTGCCATATTGAAGAACTGACATCACATAGCAACCCATTACTCTCCTCTTTGTTCCTAGTGAAATTGTCCTGTTTGTTAATACTTTACTCAGCTCCTGGAATGCATCCTTGTGCTTTTGGATCTCAGGAATATAAAACTATAGAAATTGCTGTGGTCACAAAGTGAAGGTTCAGTTTATATATTGATTGTAATATGGATCTGATCCTCCACTTTATGCCCAGTAAGTTTTTGTAGGACCACATTTCTGATGATTCAAGTTTTTCCTTCATCTTTGATGATATTGTCCAACATTCATTGCCATATTGAAAAACCGACATCACATAACAGTACCCTCCTCTTTGTTTCTAGTGAAATTGTCCTGTTTCTTAATACTTTACTCAACTTCTCGAATGCCTCTTTTACCATGCCAATTCGCCTAAAGATTTAGCTTGACATATTTTGCCAGTAATCATTTTGGTTATGTAGATTTTGATTAATTTGAAGAAAACTGATGATACCAAGTTACTGGTGAAATGATTGTGTTTTTTTTTTTTTGACAGTTTATCAACCTTTTGTAGGTTATCTAATGTCAAAAAATAGTTTTTCATTTAAGAATTTGGTAGGGGGTGATAACAAATGTCAAATAATCCCTTGGAAAGGAATGGCTATGTTATGTAGGGAGAAAGTCTCAATAACGACACGTGGTCGAACACACATCTTTTGGCAAGAAACATAACCATTGAATGAGTTGTGCCACTGGGGTCACATGACCATAAATATTTAGTAAATAAGCAATCAGACGGAAGTCTGAGTGCGTTCTGTGTTGTGCATTAGCACAAACACTTAACTTGTCAGATGCTCTGCCTTCGGGCGCAAAGTAATAACCCAGTCGAGGCTCCGCCGAAGGGTAGAGTATTGTCTGGGGAATGTTAGACAATAAACTTTTGCCCAGGCTTTAGGGCCTGGATTCCCCATATTAAAAAAGGCCTTGTGCCACATTCTGCCACAGTGGGGAGGTAGATAAATATCGTTCTGTGTTGTGCATCATTCTGGTATTATGCGTCATCGAAGAAATTGTTTCTGAGTGAATTTCTTGAGAGAATTATTCTGAGAGTATTTTTTGTATTATTTGAACGATTCGTTTAGTAAGTCGACTTTACGTGAAGATAACAAAATATTATATCGCTAATAGCAAGTTACCAAAAGTTTCCTTCAGATTACAAAAAACTAATGTTATAAAAAGCCAATATTACCATTACCAAGTTTTTTGATGAGCAGTGTGACTTAGAGTTTTTCAGTCACGGTATTCTTAACATGAGATTAAAGTCTACACACTCATTCCATATGATTTGAAATATCAATAATTACCATGATTTGAAATAGATTATTTTGCCAATTATATACTACAAAGGATGTAAAGGTCAATAAAATCAATAAATCCTTAGAAATCAAAGAGACAAAAATTATTATTACTGATTCCCATAAATAACTGTTCTTCCCAATTGCTTTCCTGATTTTGAAATTTATCGATTTATTTTGATGACCTTTTCCAAGTAAGTAACAGAGATTAATAACTCCTAATTCTAGATATTTTCAAATATATTTATTGATTTTAATTTTCCATATTAAAGACTGATTATTGAAATTGTTAACATGGTTTTGTAACCTTGCTAGGGCTAACAAAATCACATTGCCAGTTCCCTTTGAAACCTTATCAGATTCAACGAAACTTGATGTTAGTCTGATAACTTCTGTTTTAGTAAAGTCATTTTCTTCAATCACAGATACAAGCATAATTACACCTTCAAACAATAGTGCAAGACACTTTTCTTCTCAGACTACACCCTCTAATCACTCTATAGTATATATATATATATATATATATATATATATATAGCTATTTTCCATTTGTAAACGAGTTATTATGCGACCTAGGTTTCTACCATGAGTAGTGTCTTCAGGCGATTTGCAATAACTGATTTTACTGTTTACCGTTTTTTTAAAGAACGCTCGCAGAATTTCCTTGTAATTGTAATAATTACGTGTTCAAAATTTCCCTGCCATGTGAGCATTCAAAAAAAAAAAAATCACCGTTACGTGAGCGTTCTTAAAAAAAACGGTAAATGGTAAAATCAGTTATTGCAAATTGCCTGAAAATATCACTTATGGTAGAAACCTAGGTCGCTTAATAACTCATTTACAAATGAAAAATATTCAAAAGTTCTACAATATAATTGTATTGAACACTTTTTAATACAAATGTGCACTGGTTTAACCTTATGACTAGAAACCAAGTAATTGGTAATTAAACAACCAACCTCTCTCTCTCTCTCTATATATATATATATATATAGTCATCCACAGGCAGATCTGTTTCGCTGTATCACAGCTCATCATTATGGTTACATATCTGATTGCTTTTAACTCAGGATTGAAACCTGACCGAATTAGCATCAGTCGGCGATTCTACCTCTGGGCTATGGGTGCTCGGTAGAAGAAGGCAGACTTTTTAGTGTGTATATTATAATTATACACGCCCAATAGCCAGAGTATATACATCGCTTATTCAGTAATGAATTAGAGCACTTTGGTTACTGGTGTATGATACATCATACGCTAAAAGTCTGCCTCCTTCTACTGGGTTAAAAGCAATCAGAGTCTAACCGTACTGATGAGCTGTGATACAGCAAAACAGATCTGCCTGCGAATGACTATATATATATATATATATATATATTCTACATCACATGATCTTTGCAGTGCAGTACCTTTAATTACTAGAGAATGAGGTTGGCTGTGTTTACTCCTTAGGGTCCATGTTCAAACACAAGTGTTGGTAGTGACACACTATTATTATATGACACATGGATAATAATAACAAAGATGTGGACGTGAGTTTATGGGGAACCAGAAGTTATCAATTCGATGATTTAAAATAGTTGGTTGTTGGTTGTTTTATTTTTATGGCATATCAACCTCAATGGGTCATTTATTGCCAACTAAATTTTATTTATTTATTGCTGGTAATACCTTTTTTCTTTCAACAATTTATTGTTGTTTTTATATAAGTTTTGTGTCTAGTAATACTTATTTCTTTTTGAGTATCAAGATTCATTGGAATTTGTTTTTAAGGGCAGGGTCCCCAAGTCCTACCCTTGTTATTTAACCCATAACTGGAGGAAAGGGACAGATTAATACCTTTCCCAAGGGTACCAGTGCTTAAGTGAATGCAGGTTATTCAATTGGATTTTGAACTCGGCTCACTGATTTCTCTTTCTTAGCCGATATTCACTGCACCACAATGCACATCTGTCACTGAACGCTTACAGCACCTGGTATTCCCAAGCGGTCACCCATCTAAGTACTGACCAGGTTCAACATTGCTTAACTTCGGTGATCGAGCGAGAACCGGTGTATTCAACGGGATATGGCCACAAGTCGATTTAAAACAGAATGACATAAATGCGTTTCTGCACATGAGGATCAATGCAGATTTTCTGGTCAGCAACATGATTAAAAAGAAATATACATATACTGACCAATCAGAAAACCAAAAAAAAATGTATATTTGAAAAGCGATCCTCTTTTGGCTTTTGAAAAATAAATATGAGCGGTTTTGAGTGTCTAGTCTTCTTCCTCATGTGCCGTGTCCCTTCAGGACGCAGGCAATCATGGACTTTCACTTGTCTCAGTCTCTTGTCGCTCTGAATAATTTTTCTCTTGGTATCTCTTCTAAATCTCGCTCCATGAACCATTTGCTCAGGCCTAACAAGCACGTCTCGCACTGCTTTCCCCTGTCTCTTCTTCCATTTATTATTATTAGCTCCCTGGTGACCCCTATATATGAATTTACTGAAGACACAAGATTAGCAACTAGGTTCCACCCTTTTACTGTAAAACCAATAAAATGTAAACGTAAATTCTACTCCATCAGCTTCTTTTCTCGCACTTCCCACCTGTGGAATTCCCTTCCATTTAATTGCTTCCTCGACAGCTACAATCTCCAAGAATTTAAATGTAAAGTCAATAGTCATCTTCTATCTCACTAACCTGCATCCTCTCTCTCATCCTTTCTCTGTCCACTTCATTCTCATCAGTATTCTCATCCTTCTCTTACCCACTTCCTGACACCCTCTATAACCTGTCACTCTTTCTTATAACTTTCCTTCTGTGTAACCCCCTGCAAAACAGTGGCTGTAAAATGCTTTGCTTGGAGTGATATGACTATAAAAAAAGATAGATAGATAGATAGGCCAACAGCTACAATCTCCAAGAATTTGAATCTAAAGTCAATAGTCATTTCCTATCTCACTAACCTGCATCCTTTCTCTCATGCTCCTTTCCCCATCCACTCCACTTCACTCTCATCAGTATTCCCATCCTTCTCTTACCCACTTCCTGACACCCCCTATAACCTGTCACTCTTTCTCATAACTTTCCTCCTATGTAACCCCCTGCAAAACAGTGGCTGTAAACTGCCTTGCTTGGGGTGATATGATTATAAAAAAAAGATAAATAGATAGATAACCCGACAGCTACAATCTCCAAGAATTTAAATGTAAAGTCAATAGTCATCCTCTATCTCACTATCATCCTCTCTCTCATGCTCCTTTCTTCGTCCACTTCACTCTCATCAGTATTCTCATCCTTCTCTTAGCCACTTCCTGACACTCCCTATAACCTGTCACTCTTTCTTATAACTTTCCTCCTATGTAACCCCCTGCAAAACAGTGGCAATAAAATGCCTTGATTGGGGCAACAGGATTATAAAAAAAATTTTCTATACTATTATAATGTGGATATAAAGTGGGGGATTAATTCTACATTACAATCAATATATAAACTGATCCCTCACTTTTTGGCTACATTCATCCTTCTCTTACCCACTTCCTGACACCCCCTATAGCCTGTCACTGTTTTTCATAACTTTCCTCCTATGTAACCCCTTGCACATCAGTTGCTGTAAACAGCCTTACTTGTGGCGATATGATTAAAAAAGAATTATTTTGATTATTAAATTGTTTTAAAAATAGTGGGAACGTGTTAAATAATGAAACTTTTTCCAAAAAATGAATAAAAACTTATTGTACTGAGCTTTGCACTTGAGTAAAACTAAGCATACTTTGTATTCCTGTGCCTGTTTGTACTTCTCTCCTAAATTTAGTTTTGATAGGTCAAGAAACAGCTATTTTATAAAGTGCAATGTCACTCCTTCTCATAACTTTCCTCCTATGTAAGCCCCTGAACAACAGTGGCAGTATAATGCCTTGTTTGGGGTGATATGATTATAAAAAAAAATATATATATAAGACTAATGTTTACTTATCCCCGAATTAAATAAATGCTTATAAATTCAATCATAAATGAATGATATTTAATTATCCCCAAACTAAATATAGATTAAAATACCAATGACCGATATTGATCAATCTCAAACAGTGGTGTGGAATCATGGTTAAAAGGCTCGTCTATAGAGTCATGAGCTCGATCAACAAAAGATCAGAAATAGTGGAGGTCCATGATTGAACACATCCTGAAAGTACATAGGTGACAAAAAAGAATTACGTTTAATCTTCATTCAGTCAGTTAAGTGCTATACGTGATACATGCATTGGTTGATCATGTCTCAAAAGAGATATGACTGACTGGGCTGAAGATTATCCTGCAGTAGGTTGCCATTGTTTTTTGTGGTAGACTGGTTGCCAGCCAAGGCTATAGAACCCAATCTGTCCTGTTATTTAACCCATAACTGGAGGGAAGAGACGGGTTAAAACCTTTCCCAAGGATATTTGTGCATAAGTGAATGCAAGGAATTCAACTGGAATTCAAACTCGGCTCCTCGAATTGTCATTCCAAGTTGATATCCACTGCACCACAACGCACATCCTATATATATATATATATATACACATTTATAATCTCCAGGAATTTAAATGTAAAGTCAATAGTCATCTCCTATCTCACTAACTTGCATCCTTTCTCTCATGCTCTCAACTCATTTCTTCAGTATTCTCATCCTTCTCTTACCCACTTCCTGACACACCCTATAACCTGTCACTCTTTCTTATAACTTTCCTCCTATGTAACCTCCTGCAGTGGCTGTAAACTGCCTTGCTTGGGGTGATATGATTAGAAAAAAAATTATTTTGATTATTAAATTGTTTTAAAAATAATGGGAGTTTGTTAAATAATAAAACTTTTAATTTTTTTCCAAAAAATGAAAAAAAAAACTTATTTTACTAAGCTTTGCACTGTGGTAAAACTCAGTGTACTTTGTATTCCTTCACCTGTTTGTACTTCTCTCCCAAATTTAATTTTGATAGGTCAAGAAACAGCTATTTTATAAAGTGTAATAAATGGACACACTAACGGAAGTTTCAGAATTTTATATATAGATTTTTGTTCAAACATCAGCTTGGTATTGGACTCACACAGATGCACAAGCATCTAATGGTAATGGTCATATTATCCGTCTCCTTATAAGGAATCATTTTACATTTCTTGACTGAGTAACATGTGCTACTGTCAGTTGAAATTGATAAATTCTTTCTGTTTTATATTCTCTTGGTCGGCGTGGAATTTTGCCTAGAAGTGTATTTTTAAAATATCAGTGAGTGTAGAATGTAGCTGGCAAAGCTAGAAGTTTGTTTTGATGATCAGGGTCAAAAGAGTCAGTGCCCAGAAAATAAAGCGCAATTGGGGTTGCCAGGCGTCAATGTTGATGTTTATTTAAGTGAAGTCAGTAGTCTGTCGGCAGAACAGTTTGGCAGTTGAGTTCAGAAAGATAACCAGCAGCCATCATCTCATATGGGAGCCTATTGCTGACCAAACCTCCTCTCCACACAACACATCATGGAAGAAAAGAGAATAATAAAAAAAGTATTGCATATTTTTATATATCCAAGTCAGAGATTTTTATCAGCAAAACCAAAAAGATTTTCAATACTGGGTCCACTCTATTATTCCTCAAATTGATATACAACCAAATTTAGTAAAACAATTTTTCAGGAACACTGGTTTTTCAAGACCAGTAGCTATTATCACTCTTTCCAGTATTGATGGGGGTTTCCTTCCTAACCTTTTATTTGAAGTAGTGTGGAACATCAACATCTTGATTAAGTCATTATTTTCTCTTCTCAAGCCCAGTAGCTGTTCTCACTCTTTCCTGTATTGATGGGGGTTTCCTTCCTAACCTTTTATTTGAAGTAGTGTGGAACATCAACATCTTGATAAAGTCATTATTTTCTCTTCTCAAGCCCAGTAGCTGTTCTCACTCTTTCCTGTATTGAGGAAGGTTTCCTTCCTAACCTTTTATTTGAAGTAGTGCGGAACATCAACATCTTGATAAAGTCATTATTTTCTCTTCTCAAGCCCAGTAGCTGTTCTCACGCTTTTCTGTATTGATGGGGGTTTCCTTCCTAACCTTTTATTTGAAGTAGTGTGGAACATCAACATCTTGATAAAGTCATTATTTTCTCTTCTCAAGCCCAGTAGCTGTTCTCACTCTTTCCTGTATTGAGGAAGGTTTCCTTCCTAACCTTTTATTTGAAGTAGTGTGGAACATCAACATCTTGATAAAGTCATTATTTTCTCTTCTCAAGCCCAGTAGCTGTTCTCACTCTTTCCTGTATTGAGGAAGGTTTCCTTCCTAACCTTTTATTTGAAGTAGTGCGGAACATCAACATCTTGATCAAGTCATTATTTTCTCATCTCAAGCCCAGTAGCTGTTCTCACTCTTTCCTGTATTGATGGGGGTTTCCTTCCTAATCTTTTATTTGAAGTCGTGTGGAACATCAACATCTTTATTATGTCATTATACTCTCTTCTCAATGACAGGTGCTATCCATTTTAATTGTTGCTGTTGTATGTATTTCTCAAGTGCTAATGTAATAGGGAAAGTAGCCTTTCAGAAACTATGTAAAGTATTAAGAGATAAGAAAATATCCTTAAAAATAAAGAAAACTCTGCTGAACAGCTATGTCATATCTCATCTCAAATATGGCAGCGAATGTTGAGCCGTATCTTTACAGTGATACTGTGAGATGATGAATACTGGGAATACTATGAATAGAGTATGTAAGAAAGAAGAAAGTTTTAAGAAAAACAGAAACTACAAAGGAAATTATACTTATAATCAGAAAGAGACAGATAAAATTTCATGGTCTCATGATAAAGAAAGAGAGTTAAGAGAATTGAACACTCACAGGACATTGAAGATGATTAGAAACTGAGGAAAACAGTGAGAAACCAACTTCATGATTTTGAGAGATGGATAGCAAAAAGAGATCAGAAAGAAGTTTCAGTAGAGCCAAAGTTACTTAAATAACAAAAGTAAGGACGTTGTGGAGAACCATGATTGCACACATCTTGAAATTGCATGGTGCATAAAAAAAGACTCTAAAAATTCATACCACCTTGTAACTGGTGGTATTCACTTGAGATCAAGTGAGAACATGACTTCTCAACATGCCAGCACCCTCCTCAGTATTCTAGCATATTCTAGTAATTGTGCTGTCTGTAGGGCTTGATTTTTTTCTTCAGATTTTCAGGCCATAAAATTGTTCTGAAGTATTTGAATTTCGACATTTTGTAACCCATAAAGGTGTTGATATGCTGCTAAACAAAAATCAGCAAATCACTCTCCAAACATTTTGCTAATGATTTTGTTGTTTTTAATTTCTTTTTTCTCTGGCATCAAATTTTACCATTAACCTATAAAACTATATTTTTTTTTTTCCGAAGATGTCAAAGTGCTTGAGAGAAAGAATTATAGAATTATTGATTTTGTAGTCAGGGTTTATAATTCAATAAATTACTTTCTGGTAGAGTGTTCCCGTGAGTGGTGCCCTGAAGACAATTTTATATTGTTTTTTTTGATTTTCCATTAGAATTAAATAAAAAAAGAAAGGAAAATATGTAGAGAAGGAATTCTAAAGATAAGATGCAATATGCACTTAAGAAAGTGATTGATGGACTAACGAAAGTTATAGAATGTCAAGGGTTTGAGTTTGAGTTTTGCTTAATGGCATATCAACATCTCTGTGGGTTATTTAATGCCCAAAAAGTAGAATTTAAAAATTTTTTTTTAATGTTCAGTTATAGTAAGAAGGTTGATTTAGTCAGATTTTGATGAAAAAAAACTTTATTTTTATTTTATTTTACAAAACTGAAGATATCCTCTAGTTTTATATTCAAAAATGTATTGCTGGTAATAAGTTTTTTTTCCTTCAAAAATGTGTAATGTTAATAATTTTTTTCTTCAAAAAATGTATTGTTGGTAATACTTTTCATTTAAAAATGTATATTTTTCTATAAAAGTTTATGATATATATATATGTATATATATATATTTCTGAAAAAGTCTTTTTTTTATACTTTCATAGTGTCTTGACCCCAGTTTGGGGGTTAATTATTTACCTATAGCTGGGACCCTAACAGGTGCAACCATTCTGGGTCAGGGTGGACCTGAGAACAACAGCAATTAAAAGGTGGTTCCACACTCCTCACAACTTCAGAGGCCTTGCTGCTGGATGCAGTTTACCGTCATGCCCAGGACCATAAATCTCTGAAAAAGCTTGTTATAAGTGAAACATCTCAGATTAAAGACGCTTATTTATTTACTTGTTCTTTATTTTTAGAGAATTTGACTCACACAGGACATATTGAAGGCAAACAAAAGAGCTGGAAATAACAAGTAACTTACTAAATGAGCTTGTGTAATTTTCTGGTATACTTAAGGAAGAAAGAGGGCTTGGAGAATTTGCTACTCACTGGAAAAATGTAAGACAAGAGAAGTAGAGGGAAAAAGTAACTTACTTAATGAGCTTGTGCAAATTTCTGGAATACATAATGAGGAAAGTGGGGTTAGAGAATCTAACACTCACAAAACATATTAAAGGCATTAAATTGTAAACGCAAATTTTATTCCATTAGCTTCTTTTCTCGCACTTCCCGCCTGTGGAATTTCCTTCCATTTGTTTTCCGACAGCTAAAATCTCCTAGAATTTAACTGTAAAGTCAATAGTCATCTCCTATCTCACTAACCTGCATCCTCTCTCTTATTCTTCCTCCATCCACTCCACTTTCATCAATATTCTTATCCTTCTCTTATCCATTTCCTGGTACCGCCTATAACATGTCACTCTTTCTCTTAACTTTCCTCCTATGCAACCAGTTGAAAAAAAATGGCAATAAAATGCCTTGATTGTGGGCGATATGATTATAAAAAAAAATTTCTATAATATTATAATGTGGATATAAAGTGAGGGATCAGTTCTACATTACAATCAGCATATAAACTGATCCCTCACTTTATGGCCACATTCATCCTTCTCTTACCCCCTTCCTGACATGCCTTATATAACCTGTCACACTTTCTCATAACGTTCCTCCTATGTAACTCCCTGCAAAACAGTGGCAATAAAATACCTTGCTTGGGGTAATATGATTATAAAAAAAAAATTTCTATAATATTATAATGTGGATATAAAGTGGGGGGTCAGTTCTACATTACAATCAGCATATAAACTGATCCCTCACTTTATGGTCACATTCATCTTTCTCTTACCCACTTTCTGACATGCCCTATATAACCTGTCACTCTTTCTCATAACGTTCCTCCTATGTAACTCCCTGCAAAACAGTGGCAATAAATTGCCTTGCTTGGGGCGATATGATTATAAAAAAAATAAAAATAAAATAAAAGCGGAACAGAGGGAAACAGCGAGTAACGAGCAGGTATAAATTTATGGAATACACGATGAGGAAAAAGGGCTTTTAGAACACAACTAAGTAAGAGCTACAAAAGATAGAAAGTTGTGGAGAGCCATGATTGCCCATATCCTTCAGGGAGACGGCACATAAAAGAAGAGAAATAATTTTATCAGATAGAAATGACTAATTAAATATTTTTTTTGATTTCCTGACAAAAAAAAAAAAAAAGACATCAAATTACTAAACATTTTGCAATGGAATCTTGACCTATAAACAGATACATGCCTTCTTCATCTGTAGAATATTGACCTACAAATAAAATGAGCTTTCTTTCTTAAAACTCATTAACAAAGTTAAAAATAAAAACTCATTTGACTAAGCATGAAGTCATTTTTTGTATTTCTTAGAATTTCATTAAATTTTTGTTTATTTTTTGATTAATTCAAAAGTTTGAAATTTCTTCTTTCACGCTCTCCTTATAAAAAAAAAGAGACAGTATCTTTCAAAAATTTGGAAACCATCAGTCAGTTAAGTGCCATACATGAAACACGCTTGGGCGATCATGTCTCAAAAGAGACATGACTGACTGGGCAGAAGATTATCCCGCACTAGGTTGCCATTGCTTTCTGCAGTAGACAAGCAGCCAGCCAAGGCTATAGAACCCAATCTGTCCTGTTATTTAACTCATAACTGGAAGGAAGAGACAGATTATTACCTTTTCCAAGGGTATTTGAGTGAATGCAATGAATTCAACTGGAATTTGAACTCGGCTCCCCGATTTCTCGTTCCAAGCCAATATCTACTGCACCACAATGCACATGGAAACCATCACTTATTTCAAAATTGCTAAAATGGGACTTTTTCAATTCAAAAATACTAAATTCTTTGATTTTGAACCAAAACTAATTACTAACTTGAGTATCAGGAATAGACTGTGATGTATCAGTAGTCGATGCAAGTATCCTGGGCCTGAGAGTAAGGGATAAAATTAATTTCCATTTTATGCAATCGCCTCTTTCAATGGTACTGTGTCACACATTGAATAACAGTGCTCGATCTGCACTGCTAATATTTACCACTACAGTATAGCCTGGCGTTGCTCGGGTGTAATGAAAGCTTTAAAACTAATCCATGGTCCTGGAGCTCAGACTCTTTGGACGTTAGCACGAAAGACTAAAAAGCAATAGTTGTTTCCAGTTAAAGCAAAACCGTAGACTGAAAGAAAAACTGAATGGATGTAAGTCAAATTTTGATTTCCTGGTATCGATATCAAATAAGTTTTTTGTCGTAAACTGAATTTTGAAGGCTAAATAAGTCCTCTGAGTAAATGGTATCATGGCTGAGACTAAGAACTACAATTATATCTACTTAGAGCCAAACCCGAAGCAAAAACTAAAGTAAAAGGGCTGAATAAAATACAGACATACAGGCAGATAAACAGACACACACACAAACATCTTGCCTTTTATATAAACTACTGGCTTTCTACTTAAAGCTCTAATCAATTCAAATTCTCACATCACAGGGCCGTCTTTCAAAGGAACAATATAACTTTCATTTCTCTATATCAACTGCTGATTTATTAAAAGATATATTAGTGAAAAAAGTTATCTTTAGATAGCAATGTTGACACTCGGAATGTTGTAACATGTCCACTTAACATTTTTATTAATGCTCATTTCTATAAAATTCCATGTTTTTGCATTTATTTATTTTTACCCGGACTCACATGAGTCCACCAATATTGTTTGCATGACAAATGTATCAGGAGCCCATAAATATTTACCAAAAAAATGTCCACACCTTGCAACAAAAATGGTAAGTCCCGCAACACAATATATGAAAAAGGTACCATTTTAACCCATATAATTTTAATATCAGTTTAAAAGTATTCTTTCTTTTCCCTTTTTACCATATATCTAAACTATAATTATAAAATATGAGCAGTATAGCCCAGCATTGCTCAGGTGTAATGAAAACTTTAAAACTAATCCATGGTCCTGGAGATCAGACTCTTTGGACGTTGGCACGAAAGACTAAAAAGCAATAGTTGTTTCCAGTTAAAGCGAAACCGTAGACTAAAAAAAAACTGAATGGATGTAAGTCAAATTTTGATTTCCTGGTATTGATATCAAATTTTCTGCACTATTGTAAGAACTGCAACCTTGAAACTTCTGAATATCGTTTCTTATGTCTTTGTTTATGAGCGTATCAAATTTGATTAAAATCAGACCACTCCTTCTATAACCCAATTTTTTTGATTATCGATTTTCGATATTTATCGGGTGTACCTCGACACAAACCTAGCTAAGAACACTCGCAGACGCTTATAGTACAACTGTGTAAATTTTCAATAAAATTGATTCAGCCGTTTCGGAGTCTATAGGTAACGGACACACACACAGACACACACACACACACACACACACACGCACACATACACACATACATACACACACACACATACACACACACAGACACATACACACACACACACACACACACACACACAAAGTTCCATTTATAAATAAGTTTAGATTTAGATTAATCATCTGATTTACAATGAAAACTGTCATTTCCAAGTGATTTTAGGACAGAAGCAATTAATAGTATCCAATTTTTCATCTTAATAGAGAAGCCTCACACTTGGTAAGTAAATACCATGCAAAATATAACCAATCACAATTTTGCTTACAGTTATTCAGTGTGATGTAGTCATTTATTGGAATACAAAATCTCAATTCATCCAAATTTTTACTGGTACCGGTAGTTTATAAATTTTAATAATTGCTAACCTTAATCATTAGTAAGAGAAAGAGTTAGTAGTTTTTAAGTTAAAAATGGCAGATTATGCAGAAGAACACAAAAACAGATCTGCAGAAAGAGGGTTTGGCATTTCAGAAGAGGAGTTTTTTTTTCCAAACGTCTCACCCTAAGCAAGATGGTACTGCCACTAATATGCAGGGGGCTACATAAGAGTAAAAGTTTAGTCAAGAGGAGAGTGAAGAGAAAGACAAACCAGTTAAAGGGGGTGTCGGAAAAAGGGCAAGAGAAGGATGGGAACACAGGTGTGAAGACAGTTGTGAAGGGAGAGAGAAAGGAAAAGAACAAGATGTATGAGGTGATGTCGAAAGGACTGGAGCCAAGTGGATAAGAGATGGGAATTGACATTGCATTTAAATTCTTGGAGGTTGTAGCCATCAGGAAAGTAAGTATATGGAAAGGAGTTCCACAGGCGGGAAGTGCAAGAAAAGAAGTGAAAGCAAATCCGCTGCTATGAAAGTCGGTTCTCTGCGCAGGGCCTGGAGGTTTTTTCCGTCTGAATCTATCCTGCACATTTATAATTCTACCATCCGACCATGCATTGAATGCTGTTGCCATATCTGGTCGGGTGCCCCTGCTATTCTCCTTGGGCTTCTCGACAAGGTACAGCGGAGGGTCTGTAATGTGATCGATACCAACTTGGCAGACCGCCTGCAGTCCCTCTCTCACGGGCACGACATGGCTTCCCTGTGTCTCTTCTATAAATACTCCCATGGCTTCTGCTTCGATGAACTTAGATCACTGGTGCCCCCTAGGTTTGAATTTGCACGAGATACTAGATTAGCAACTAGATCCCACCCTTTTACAGTGAAACCGATAAACTGCAACCGCAACTCCTCCAACAGTTTCTTTTCTCGTACTTCCCAACTGTGGAATTGCCTTCCACATGACTGCTTCCCCGACGGCTACAATCTCCAGGAGTTTAAATGTAAGGTCAATAGACACCTCCTAACACAATAACTCGCTTACATTCTTTCAAACACTCTTCCCATCCTCCAAACTATCTATCACCCTGCCTTCTGACATTTCCTATATCTAACCACTCTTTCTATTTACCTTCTCCTATGTAGCCCCAACCGCAATAGTGGCAGTGGAATGCCTTGCTTGAGGTGAAACGATTAAAAAAAAAAAAAAAAAAGAAAGATAAGCTTAAAGAAATGCCAAAATTGAAAAAAGCATCAAGGTCTACAGTATCTTGAAAAAGAATTGTGTGATTGGGTCGTAGAGCACAGAAATTATGGTTTAACTGTAACCAAACTTTCAATATGAACCAAAGCCCTTCATCTTGCCCTAAAGTACCATCTAATGCAATTTAATTTTAGAAGATGGAGGAAGTAGACGAGTCAGCTTAAAGAAATGCCAAGATTGAAAAGAGCAGTAAAGTTTACAGTATTGTCACGAAATCTTGAAAAAAGAATCGTGTGAAATAATGATTTGGTTTGTTTTATTGATGTATCAATATCAACGGGTTATTTAATGCTGACAAGATTTTTACAATTGAATAGTATGAATAGAATATACAGTACTGTGCAAAAGTATGAAGACAAGAACTATTTTATCTTTTATGAGGCATCAAAATAAAGTTTAAAATCACCCCTGTCCTAACACTTTTGCACACTACTGATAATGTGCTAAAGTATTAAGACAGGGGTGATTTTCCGAAAAACCTCACTGAAATTCAAATACAGGGTAAAAAGCCAAACCTTTATAATAATTATTTAACTAAAAAGGAAGAGGAAGGAAGGCTTTGGAATTTGAATTGTCCCCCACAAAGCCCTGATCTCAATCCTATTAAACATTTATGAGATATTTTGGATAAAAAAATGATAAATCTAATGTTACTTTGCAAGACACACTTTGGGAACAAATACAAGCTGCTTGGCAGGAGATACTATTAGATACCTTGAAGAAGCTTGTGATGTCAATGCCTGACAGAACGAAGGCTGTGATCAAAGCAAAAGGCTATTATACTAAATATTAAATTTATTTTGTAACAAGTATTTTTTCTTGTTAAAGCATTTGTTGAGTAAATCAAATAAAATTACTTTAATTAAATTGTTTATTTTCTATCAATATGCCTCATAAAAGATAAAATGGTTCTTGTCCGATTACCTTTGCACAGTACTGTATATTCGTTGAAAGAAATTAGTAGATCAGCATTCTTTGAAGTAGTGTTGCAATGTGGTTTTTACTAAGAGTCAGATGTATTGCTGGTACGTATTTTTCTGAAAATTTATTGCCAGAATGTATTTTTCTGAAAATGTATTGCTGGTATGTATTTTTCTGAAAATGTATTGCAGGTATGTATTTTTCTAAAAATGTATTGCTGGTATGTATTTTCTGAAAATGTATTACTGGTATGTATTTTTCTGAAAATGTAATTCTGGTATGTATTTTTTTCTTTAAATAGTTTATTGCTGGTAATATTTTCTTTCTTCAAAGATGTATCTCTGGAATTTTTATCATAAAAGTCTATTTTTATACTTTCATAGTGTTTTGACTCCAGTTTGGGAGTCAACTATTTGCCCATAACAGGTGCTACCATCCCGGGTCAGGGTGGACCTGGGAACAACAACAATTAAGAGGTGACTCCATGCTTCTCATAACCTCCCAATCAGAGGTCTTGCTGCCAGATGCAGTTTATTGTCATACCCAGGATTACAGAAATAATGTTTTGAGCTGGACTGCGTTTAGTCATAGAATGAGTGAAGAATTAATCCTTAAAAAAAATCTTGCATTTCAAAGTATCGTTAATATCACTGAAGATGATATGTTGTGTGGAAGATTTGGTTGGTTCAAGCATAAAAAACAGAGGTTGATGATTAAGATGAAATAATTAGTGATCAAAATAAAGGGTTCAGTTCAAAATTTAAGTCAACTGAAGAAGTTTGGAAAGTACAACGGCCGAAACGTTGTGAATATGACAATAAATACGAGGAAACAGTCCAAACAATGTAAACAATGTAAATATCTCATCTCATGAATATAGACGAATATGAAAATGATTATTTTAAAATTCAGTATTTATCGATCTTTCTTTTTTCATGCCAGTAATATATTATTCATTATAGCAATTAAAAGCGTTTCTAATTGGATTATGTCTTAGTTTTATTGCATTTATTATTTTGCAATTCAGAGCAGGTTTTTGGAAGGGCTGATAATGCATTGCTGATGCAGGCGTCCTTGAGGACAACACACTGTGCTTCTGTGGCCTCACTTTTCCAATTGACCTGAAGTGGAACAACTATAACTGCTTCTACTGCTAGGAAAGTTGGGCCTCCATGTCGGACCGGAAATTTTTCTTCACAAAATCCATCTTGCATGTTTATAAATCTACCATTCGTTCGTGCATTGAATACTGTGTCTAACAGACTTGGTTCACATTCAAACATCAGCTTTGAAAGTAAAGTGAGGTCATAGTAGAGAATGACCCTCATGGGCTCACAGCATTACAAATAGTCATTTAGCTGGAAGTATGAACAAGATGTGCGTTGTGGTGCAGAGGATATCAGCTTGAAATGAGAAGTCAGGGAGCCGAGTTTGAATTCCAGTTGAATTCCTTGTATTCACTTATGCGCAAATATCCTTGGGAAATACTCTCCAGTTATGGGTTAAATAACAGGACAGGTTGGATTCTATAGACTTGGGTGGCAACCAGTCTACCACAGAAAATAATGGCAACCAGTCTACCACAGAAAGTAATGGCAGGATAAACTTCTGCCCAGTCAGTCATGTCTCAAAAGAGACATGATTGCCCAAGTGTGTATCACATATGGCACTTAACTGATCAACATACACACACTCGGCCTATATTGATTCAGTACCTCAATATTGTTTTCTGTATAAGTAACATGCATATGAATAATAATATAATTTTAGTATAATTGTTAGTTCAAATTAGTGAAACTCAAGTGTTTTGACTACTCATTTTATACACATGAAGGGGAAAATCTGGGTGATAAAACTGTGTGTAGGGGGAAATAGCAGAAAAAAGTTCAGGAACCATCTTCTAATACCTTCAGGGAAAAGGCATGAATCCATCTATTTCTTCTCTAATATATGTACTTAATGACTGGAGATACTAGGATATCAATCTGAACTGGCAAACAGCCAAGAAGGTACAACTATGAATTTGTTGGGGATCACCCCTTTTTGGATACAAGAATAGACTCGCCTGATGTGTACATATTATCCTGCCCATACAGAGAACAGTAGTTGTAAAGAGCAGTTGGCATTTGCCTCTGTTACTACGACTATGACACTGTCAGCTCTCTGCCTTCGGGTAGAGGGCACTCTCTGCTTCTGAGCAGAGAGCACTAACCCAGTCATGGTTCTGCCGAAGGGTAGAATCACGACTCAGTAAAAATAGACAGACATTTTTTGGCCCGGCTATATGGCTGGGAAGACCAACTATAAAATGACCTTGTGTCACATCTAACCTTGCATGGGAAGGTTGGTAAATACTGTTGTAAAGAGTAGTTGTAGAGTTGTAGGGTCGCTTAGTTGGTCAGTAATTTGGTGCATACTAAGTTGGAGTTGTTTGGATATAGACTCATTACCCGGACATACTTTTTCACTACAAAACTGTATATATTGATTCTACTAAACTGGGGGAAACTTAAAGCTATAAAATGGAAAACAGTGACTCAAACTTCCTAGCTGATTAAATGTAATGATTGCATTTGCGGTCAGAAGATAGGGTAAGGCCGAAGAGGTGCAGTATATTGCTTTCAGGGAGACTTGCTTGGTTCATGCTTATGGTGGGCAGGAGAGATTGCCTGTGATGGTTGATGTTTGAATGAACTTTCCTCTTTGGTATCAAGATTTTATAAATTTAAGTGCAGTACTAGCAATGGGGAGCCGAATTTGAATTCCAGTTGAATTCTTTGCATTCACTTATGCACAAATACCCGTAGGAAAGGTATTAATCTATCTCTTCCCTCTAGTTATAGGTTAAATAATAGGACATACTAGGTTCTATAGCCTTGGCTGACAACCAGTCTACTGCAGAAAGTAATGGCAACCTACTGTGGGATAGTCTTCTGCCCAGTCAGTAAGGTCTGTTTCGAAACATGATCGCCCAAAGCGTTTATCACGTATGGCACTTAACTGACTGACTGAATATAATAGTTGAAAACATGATTAAGGCTTCTACTGGGCAGAAAGTGGGGGATCAGTTTTATATTTTTATGAAGTAATAAACTGATTCCCCACTAATTACTACTTAATAATATAATATATTTTTTCGCCCTCTACCTATGAGTCACATAATTGGACAGATTAGGTTCTATAGCCTTGGCTGGCAACCAGTCTATCGCAGAAAGCAATGGTAACCGACTGCGGGATAATTTTCTGCCCAGTCAGTCATGTCTCTTTCAAGACATGATCACCCAAAGCATGTATCACGTATGGTACTTAACTAACTAGATTGGCAGCAAGGTCTCATCCTTTTACAAG
Organism: Ascarosepion bandense; assembly: GCA_037127315.1. Classification (NCBI taxonomy): domain Eukaryota; kingdom Metazoa; phylum Mollusca; class Cephalopoda; order Sepiida; family Sepiidae; genus Ascarosepion; species Ascarosepion bandense. Next base: position 910,402 of record JBBBDQ010001147.1, read on the forward strand.
ATTTAATCAACATATCAACCTCTATGGATTATTCGTTGTTGAAATCTAAATATTTTGAACACAATTTTATGGCTTCAGCTACAAATAAAATGTATTGCTGGTAATTCTATTAGAAAATGCATGTTTATATTTCTGAGATGAGGTATTGTAATTATTTATATTATTTCATTTTTTTTTTACTATTGCTCTCATCTTTATTGCCATATTCACATTGTTTCAGCAGTTATACACTCCGGTCGTCTTCAGGTGATTGGAATTTCAAAATAAATAAAAGGAGACACCAATATGAAGCACAGACCTTATTTTTTAAACAAAGACAAGCATATAGCTACAGTTTATATTATTTCAATTTTTTGGATTGTTGACCTCATCTTTGTTGCCATATTCACATTGTTTCGGCAGTTATACACTCCGGTTGTCTTCAGGTGATTGGAATTTCAAAATAAATAAAAGGAGACACCAATATGAAGCACAGACCTTATTTTTTAAACAAAGACAAGCATATAGCTACAGTTTATATTATTTCAATTTTTTGGATTGTTGACCTCATCTTTGTTGCCATATTCACATTGTTTCGGCAGTTGTACACTCCATTCTTCTTCAGGTGATTGGAATTTCAAAATAAATAAAAGGAGACACCAATATGAAGCACAGACCTTATTTTTTAAACAAAGACAAGCATATAGCTACAGTTTATATTATTTCAATTTTTTGGATTGTTGACCTCATCTTTGTTGCCATATTCACATTGTTTCAGCAGTTATACACTCCGGTCGTCTTCAGGTGATTGGAATTTCAAAATAAATAAAAGGAGACACCAATATGAAGCACAGACCTTATTTTTTAAACAAAGACAAGCATATAGCTACAGTTTATATTATTTCAATTTTTTGGATTGTTGACCTCATCTTTGTTGCCATATTCACATTGTTTCGGCAGTTGTACACTCCATTCTTCTTCAGGTGATTGGAATTTCAAAATAAATAAAAGGAGACACCAATATGAAGCACAGACCTTATTTTTTAAACAAAGACAAGCATATAGCTACAGTTTATATTATTTCAATTTTTTGGATTGTTGACCTCATCTTTGTTGCCATATTCACATTGTTTCGGCAGTTGTACACTCCATTCTTCTTCAGGTGATTGGAATTTCAAAATAAATAAAAGGAGACACCAATATGAAGCCCAGACCTTATTTTGTAAACAAAGACAAGCATATAGCTACGGTTTATATTATTTCAATTTTTTGGATTGTTGACCTCATCTTTGTTGCCATATTCACATTGTTTCGGCAGTTATACACTCCGGTTGTCTTCAGGTGATTGGAATTTCAAAATAAATAAAAGGAGACACCAATATGAAGCACAGACCTTATTTTTTAAACAAAGACAAGCATATAGCTACAGTTTATATTATTTCAATTTTTTGGATTGTTGACCTCATCTTTGTTGCCATATTCACATTGTTTCGGCAGTTGTACACTCCATTCTTCTTCAGGTGATTGGAATTTCAAAATAAATAAAAGGAGACACCAATATGAAGCACAGACCTTATTTTTTAAACAAAGACAAGCATATAGCTACAGTTTATATTATTTCAATTTTTTGGATTGTTGACCTCATCTTTGTTGCCATATTCACATTGTTTCGGCAGTTGTACACTCCATTCTTCTTCAGGTGATTGGAATTTCAAAATAAATAAAAGGAGACACCAATATGAAGCCCAGACCTTATTTTTTAAACAAAGACAAGCATATAGCTACGGTTTATATTATTTCAATTTTTTGGATTGTTGACCTCATCTTTGTTGCCATATTCACATTGTTTCAGCAGTTATACACTCCGGTCGTCTTCAGGTGATTGGAATTTCAAAATAAATAAAAGGAGACACCAATATGAAGCACAGACCTTATTTTTTAAACAAAGACAAGCATATAGCTACAGTTTATATTATTTCAATTTTTTGGATTGTTGACCTCATCTTTGTTGCCATATTCACATTGTTTCGGCAGTTGTACACTCCATTCTTCTTCAGGTGATTGGAATTTCAAAATAAATAAAAGGAGACACCAATATGAAGCACAGACCTTATTTTTTAAACAAAGACAAGCATATAGCTACAGTTTATATTATTTCAATTTTTTGGATTGTTGACCTCATCTTTGTTGTCATATTCACATTGTTTCGGCAGTTGTACACTCCATTCTTCTTCAGGTGATTGGAATTTCAAAATAAATAAAAGGAGACACCAATATGAAGCACAGACCTTATTTTTTAAACAAAGACAAGCATATAGCTACGGTTTATGGGCTATTTCAATTTTTTGATTGTTGACCTCATCTTTGTTGCCATATTCACATTGTTTCAGCAGTTATACACTCCGGTCGTCTTCAGGTGATTGGAATTTCAAAATAAATAAAAGGAGACACCAATATGAAGCACAGACCTTATTTTTAAACAAAGACAAGCATAGCTACAGTTTATATTATTTCAATTTTTTGATTGTTGACCTCATCTTTGTTGCCATATTCACATTGTTTCGGCAGTTGTACACTCCATTCTTCTTCAGGGTGTGATTGGAATTTCAAAATAAATAAAAGGAGACACCAATATGAAGCACAGACCTTATTTTTTAAACAAAGACAAGCATATAGCTACAGTTTATTTCAATTTTTTGGATTGTTGACCTCATCTTTGTTGCCATATTCACATTGTTTCGGCAGTTGTACACTCCATTCTCTTCAGGTGATTGGAATTTCAAAATAAATAAAAGGAGACACCAATATGAAGCACAGACCTTATTTTTTAAACAAAGACAAGCATATAGCTACGGTTTATATTATTTCACTTCTTGGATTGTTGACCTCATCTTTGTTGCCATATTCACATTGTTTCAGCAGTTATACACTCCGGTCGTCTTCAGGTGATTGGAATTTCAAAATAAATAAAAGGAGACACCAATATGAAGCACAGACCTTATTTTTTAAACAAAGACAAGTATATAGCTACAGTTTATATTATTTCAATTTTGGATTGTTGACCTCATCTTTGTTGCCATATTCACATTGTTTCGGCAGTTGTACACTCCATTCTTTCTTCAGGTGATTGGAATTTCAAAATAAATAAAAGGAGACACCAATAGAAGCACAGACCTTATTTTTTAAACAAAGACAAGCATATAGCTACAGTTTATATTATTTCAATTTTTTTGGATTGTTGACCTCGTCTTTGTTGCCATATTCACATTGTTTCAGCAGTTATACACTCCGGTCGTCTTCAGGTGATTGGAATTTCAAAATAAATAAAAGGAGACACCAATATGAAGCACAGAATTTTATTTTTAAACAAAGACAAGCATATAGCTACAGTTTATATTATTTCAATTTTTTGGATTGTTGACCTCATCTTTGTTGCCATATTCACATTGTTTCAGCAGTTATACACCCCGGTCGTCTTCAGGTGATTGGAATTTTAAAATAAATAAAAGGAGACACCAATATGAAGCACAGACCTTATTTTTTAAACAAAGACAAGCATATAGCTACAGTTTATATTATTTCAATTTTTTGGATTGTTGACCTCATCTTTGTTGCCATATTCACATTGTTTCGGCAGTTGTACACTCCATTCTTCTCTAGGTGATTGGAATTTTAAAATAAATAAAGGAGACACCAATATGAAGCAATAAGACCTTATTTTTTAAACAAAGACAAGCATATAGCTACAGTTTATATTATTTCAATTTTTTGGATTGTTGACCTCATCTTTGTTGCCATATTCACATTGTTTCGGCAGTTGTACACTCCATTCTTCTTCAGGTGATTGGAATTTCAAAAATAAATAAAAGGAGACACCAATATGAAGCCCAGACCTTATTTTGTAAACAAAGACAAGCATATAGCTACGGTTTATATTATTTCAATTTTTTGGATTGTTGACCTCATCTTTGTTGCCATATTCACATTGTTTCGGCAGTTATACACTCCGGTTGTCTTCAGGTGATTGGAATTTCAAAATAAATAAAAGGAGACACCAATATGAAGCACAGACCTTATTTTTTAAACAAAGACAAGCATATAGCTACAGTTTATATTATTTCAATTTTTTGGATTGTTGACCTCATCTTTGTTGCCATATTCACATTGTTTCGGCAGTTGTACACTCCATTCTTCTTCAGGTGATTGGAATTTCAAAATAAATAAAAGGAGACACCAATATGAAGCACAGACCTTATTTTTTAAACAAAGACAAGCATATAGCTACAGTTTATATTATTTCAATTTTTTGGATTGTTGACCTCATCTTTGTTGCCATATTCACATTGTTTCAGCAGTTATACACTCCGGTCGTCTTCAGGTGATTGGAATTTCAAAATAAATAAAAGGAGACACCAATATGAAGCACAGACCTTATTTTTTAAACAAAGACAAGCATATAGCTACAGTTTATATTATTTCAATTTTTTGGATTGTTGACCTCATCTTTGTTGCCATATTCACATTGTTTCGGCAGTTGTACACTCCATTCTTCTTCAGGTGATTGGAATTTCAAAATAAATAAAAGGAGACACCAATATGAAGCACAGACCTTATTTTTTAAACAAAGACAAGCATATAGCTACAGTTTATATTATTTCAATTTTTTGGATTGTTGACCTCATCTTTGTTGCCATATTCACATTGTTTCGGCAGTTGTACACTCCATTCTTCTTCAGGTGATTGGAATTTCAAAATAAATAAAAGGAGACACCAATATGAAGCCCAGACCTTATTTTTTAAACAAAGACAAGCATATAGCTACGGTTTATATTATTTCAATTTTTTGGATTGTTGACCTCATCTTTGTTGCCATATTCACATTGTTTCAGCAGTTATACACTCCGGTCGTCTTCAGGTGATTGGAATTTCAAAATAAATAAAAGGAGACACCAATATGAAGCACAGACCTTATTTTTTAAACAAAGACAAGCATATAGCTACAGTTTATATTATTTCAATTTTTTGGATTGTTGACCTCATCTTTGTTGCCATATTCACATTGTTTCGGCAGTTGTACACTCCATTCTTCTTCAGGTGATTGGAATTTCAAAATAAATAAAAGGAGACACCAATATGAAGCACAGACCTTATTTTTTAAACAAAGACAAGCATATAGCTACAGTTTATATTATTTCAATTTTTTGGATTGTTGACCTCATCTTTGTTGTCATATTCACATTGTTTCGGCAGTTGTACACTCCATTCTTCTTCAGGTGATTGGAATTTCAAAATAAATAAAAGGAGACACCAATATGAAGTACTTAGACCTTATTTTTTAAACAAAGACAAGTATATAGCTACGGTTTATATTATTTCAATTCTTGGATTGTTGACCTCATCTTTGTTGCCATATTCACATTGTTTCAGCAGTTATACACTCCGGTCGCTCTCAGGTGATTGGAATTTCAAAATAAATAAAAGGAGACACCAATATGAAGCACAGACCTTTATTTTTAAACAAAGACAAGCATATAGCTACAGTTTATATTATTTCAATTTTTTGGATTGTTGACCTCATCTTTGTTGCCATATTCACATTGTTTCGCAGTTATACACTCCGGTTGTCTTCAGGGTGATTGGAATTTCAAAATAAATAAAAGGAGACAATTAATATGAAGCACAGAACTTATTTTTTAAACAAAGACAAGCATATAGCTACAGTTTATATTATTTCAATTTTTTGGATTGTTGGACTTACTTTGTTGCCATATTCACATTGTTTCTGCAGTTGTACACTCCATTCTTCTTCAGGTGATTGGAATTTCAAAATAAATAAAAGGAGACACCAATATGTACACAGATCTTATTTTTTAAACAAAGACAAGCATATAGCTACGGTTTATATTATTTCAATTTTTTGGATTGTTGACCTCATCTTTGTTGCCATATTCACATTGTTTCAGCAGTTATACACTCCGGTCGTCTTCAGGTGATTTAAATTTCAAAATAAATAAAAGGAGACACCAATATGAAGTACAGACCTTATTTTTTAAACAAAGACAAGCATATAGCTACAGTTTATATTATTTCAATTTTTTGGATTGTTGACCTCATCTTTGTTGCCATATTCACATTGTTTCGGCAGTTGTACACTCCATTCTTCTTCAGGTGATTGGAATTTCAAAATAAATAAAAGGAGACACCAATATGAAGCACAGACCTTATTTTTTAAACAAAGACAAGCATATAGCTACAGTTTATATTATTTCAATTTTTTGGATTGCTGACCTCGTCTTGTTGCCATATTCACATTGTTTCAGTAGTTATACACTCCGGTCGTCTTCAGGTGATTGGAATTTCAAAATAAATAAAAGGAGACACCAATATGAAGCACAGACCTTATTTTTTAAAATACAAAAGACAAGTATATAGCTACAGTTTATATTATTTCAATTTTTTGGATTGTTGACTCTATCTTTGTTGCCATATTCACATTGTTTCCGGCAGTTATACACTCCGGTCGTCTTCAGGTGATTGGAATTTCAAAATAAATAAAAGGAGACACCAATATGAAGCACAGACCTTATTTTTAAACAAAGACACATATAGCTACAGTTTATATTATTTCAATTTTTTGGATTGTTGACCTCATCTTTGTTGCCATATTCACATTGTTTCGGCAGTTGTACACTCCATTCTTCTTCAGGTGATTGGAATTTCAAAATAAATAAAAGGAGACACCAATATGAAGCACAGACCTTATTTTAAACAAAGACAAGCATATAGCTACAGTTTATATTATTTCACTTTTGGATTGTTGACCTCATCTTTGTTGCCATATTCACATTGTTTCGGCAGTTGAAGCACACTCCATTCTTCTTCTGTGATTGGAATTTCAAAATAAATAAAAGGAGACACCAATATGAAGCACAGACCTTATTTTTTAAACAAAGACAAGCATATAGCTACGGTTTATATTATTTTAAATTTTTTAGATTTGTTGACCTCATCGTTGCCATATTCACATTGTTTCAGCAGTTGGCACACTCCGGTCGTCTTCAGGTGATTGGAATTTCAAAATAAATAAAGGAGACACCAATATGAAGCACAGACCTTATTTTTTTTTAAACAAAAGACAAGCATATAGCTACAGTTTATATTATTTTAATTTTTTGGATTGTTGACCTCATCTTTGTTGCCATATTCACATTGTTTCCGGCAGTTGTACACCATTCTTCTTCAGGTGATTGGAATTTCAAAATAAATAAAAGGAGACACCAATATGAAGCACAGACCTTATTTTTTAAACAAAGACAAGGCATATAGCTACAGTTTATATTATTTCAATTTTTGGATTGTTGACCTCATCTTTGTTGCCATATTCACATTGTTTCAGCAGCTGTACACTCCATACTTCTTCAGGTGATTGTAATTTCAAAATAAATAAAAGGAGACACCAATATGAAGCACAGACCTTATTTTTTAAACAAAGACAAGCATATAGCTACAGTTTATATTATTTCAATTTTTTGGATTGTTGACCTCATCTTTGTTGCCATATTCACATTGTTTCGGCAGTTATACACTCCGGTCGTCTTCAGGTGATTGGAATTTCAAAATAAATAAAAGGAGACACCAATATGAAGCACAGACCTTATTTTTTAAACAAAGACAAGCATATAGCTACAGTTTATATTATTTCAATTTTTTGGATTGTTGACCTCATCTTTGTTGCCATATTCACATTGTTTCGGCAGTTGTACACTCCATTCTTCTTCAGGTGATTGGAATTTCAAAATAAATAAAAGGAGACACCAATATGAAGCACAGACCTTATTTTTTAAACAAAGACAAGCATATAGCTACAGTTTATATTATTTCAATTTTTTGGATTGTTGACCTCATCTTTGTTGCCATATTCACATTGTTTCGGCAGTTGTACACTCCATTCTTCTTCAGGTGATTGGAATTTCAAAATAAATAAAAGGAGACACCAATATGAAGCACAGACCTTATTTTTTAAACAAAGACAAGCATATAGCTACAGTTTATATTATTTCAATTTTTTGGATTGTTGACCTCATCTTTGTTGCCATATTCACATTGTTTCGGCAGTTGTACACTCCATTCTTCTTCAGGTGATTGGAATTTCAAAATAAATAAAAGGAGACACCAATATGAAGCACAGACCTTATTTTTTAAACAAAGACAAGCATATAGCTACAGTTTATATTATTTCAATTTTTTGGATTGTTGACCTCATCTTTGTTGCCATATTCACATTGTTTCAGCAGTTATACACTCCGGTCGTCTTCAGGTGATTGGAATTTCAAAATAAATAAAAGGAGACACCAATATGAAGCACAGACCTTATTTTTTAAACAAAGACAAGCATATAGCTATAGTTTTGCTCCTTCAATGAACTAACAACATTCGTGCTCTAAACAAAGATTACTTGAATTGTGACCACTTTATACTGATTTTTTTCTGGTCACTCAGGTAAGTGTTACATGCATGAATGAGCCACTCTTAAATTTTTCATAAATTTTTTTTTTCTTGATGTTGCAAAAAGAAAAAGAAATTATGTGTTGGTAAAAAGCAACCACAGGAAAGTATTCCAAATAGGCAAACCAAATTCACACGTCTTGTCTTAATCTCCGAAATGCTATTCTCACACGAATGAAAGCTCAAATAACAACAACCCTCCCACAAAAGGAGCATACTATATTTTATGCACTGGACCTGGCTACCATTCAGCCAATGAGCGCTCAATACAGAAAATATAAACAGCTACATGCGACACAAATTCTGTTTACTATGAAGTGCCGTCCGATTCTCCATCTGACCAATGCTCGCCAATTTGCCGTCGCCACACTCTCTTACGAAACATACACCCGATACTGGCCAGTTTGTGTTGCCGAGGCAAGTCACTGCTACAGTTGACTATAAGCATAATTATTTCTAACAAGAATTCTAATGAAATTATTTTAACTTGTCAGTCAGTTAGTTAAGTGCCATACGTGATACACGCTTGGGCGATCATGTCTCGAAAGAGACATGACTGACTGGGCAGAAGATTATCCCGCAGTATGTTGCCATTGCTTTCTGCGGTAGACTGGTTGCCAACCAAGTCTATAGAACCCAATCTGTCCTGTTATTTGAAACATAGCTAGAGGGGGAAGAGATGTATTATATTATTAAGTAGTAATTAGTGGGGGATCAGTTTATTACTTCATAACAATATAAAACTGATCCCCCACTTTATGCCCACTACTAGCCTTAATCATGTTTCCACATATTATATTTAGTCAGTCAGTTAAGTGCCATACGTGATACACGCTTTGGGCGATCATGTCTCGAAAGAAACATGACTGACTGGGCAGAAGATTATCCCACAGTAGGTTGCCATTGCTTTCTGCGGTAGACTGGTTGCCGACCAAGGCTATAGAACCCAATCTGTCCCGCTATTTAACCCATAACTGGAAGGAAGCAGATGGATTAATACCTTTCCCAAGGGTATTTGCGCGTAAGTGAATACAATGGATTCAACTGGAATTTGAACTCGACTCCCCGGTTTCGCGTTCCGAGCTGGTATCCACTGTACCACAAGGCACATTTTAACTTGTACATACCTCAAAAGGATTCAAAGAGGATTAGAAGACCTAACAAGATTTATTACAGGTAGACATAACATATGCTCAGTATAGTAGGTTCCGCTACTCATTTTCAATAACTAATTTTTAATTGAATTTTTAAATAAAAAAGTTTTCTTAAAATTTTTATTTTAGTTTATTTGAAAGCTAAATGATTAAATTTTCCATTTCTAGTCAGCAAACTAATCTGGTGTATTTCAAACAGAAATTATATTGATCGGAATATAAAATTTTGAGATGTTTTTTAATTTTTCAATTTTTCAGCCATTTTTTGAGCAAATGACAGATTTGTAAACAAAAAAAAGTGAAAAGTTTATATTTACAAGAAAATTATTTATTTTAGTTCACAGCTCTATCATCATTGAAATCTTGCACCAAAATTGTCTTTCTTCTACGTTTTCTATATGCCACGGGATATATGGGATCATGGCTCTCCACAACTTCACCTTTGTAGTATAGAAGTCAAATAACTTAACTTTCAACATGGTGGTTTTTTTTGTCTCCCTGTAGGAAGGTAAACATTCAAGAGTGTGAGACTCACCTTCCTGATGTGTCCAACTAGCGTCCAGTTGGCAGACAAAAATAAACAGGGTTGTAACTGAATACATGTCCCTATGTGGCTCAAAGACAAATGGTGGATATTGTGCTCAATATTTATGGAATCTCAATATACACACTGAAATTATCAGCCAATCACTGCTTACAGAATAGACTTGCCTGTAACAGAATGGAATCTCCCAGGTCGTTATTTAAACCACCTACCAATTTGCCCTGGGTTTTTTTGGTCAGTTGGACTCAACTTCTGATTGTCCCCAGTTCAATTTCTTTTTTGCCTCTCCACTCCCTGGAAAAAGAGAGTTTCTTGATTTCGTCCTCTGGGCAGAATACAGAGACCTCTTTGTTTTGAGGGTAGGTTGGGTCCAGCTAACACAATGTTTATGTTGTTATTTTTGTTTGAAATTTTATTTGGAGATTTGTGTCATGCCCCTCCCCCTTTGTCATTTCATGTAGAAAATTTTTATGTATTTTTGTAATTTATTATAAATATTGTACATTGTCAAATTTTTATGTACATTGTGGGGAATTTTTTAGGTCCCCAGAATGCTTTGTGGTATTTTGGTGCACGGCAGTACGAGTGTTGATGGACAAGTTCTTTTGGTGATTGAGAAAAATTGTAGCGTGTGTCTGGGTCGCGAAAGAGATTAGCTAGGTATAAGATAGATTACTGAAGACCATCCTCAGTTTTGTTTCCCCCTCCCTTTTTGGCCATGTGCCACAATTGTAAATTTTTACAATAAATAAACAGTTGGACTCAACTTCTATTCTAGTTGATTACTGGCTGGTTCTTTCACAAGATTTTTACAGAACATAGCATCAGACTATATTGGGGACACTGGCTCCCCATTTCTCCTGAAAGTTTACTCCCGAATCCTTTCACTTCATTGCTTATGACCATAAAACAGCAAAGTTTTACTTAATAAAGCAAAAAAACAAAAAAAAACAAAAAAATAACAAAAATTAAAATTATCAGCCAATCACTGCTTACAGAATAGACTTGCCTGCAACAGAATGGAATCTTCCAGGTTATTATTTAAACCACCTACCAATTTGCCCTGGGGGTTTTTTGTCAGTTGGACTCAACTTCTATTCTAGTTGATTACTGGCCGGTTGTTCTCTAAGATTCTTACATGTAGCTCTTAGCAGTTTTTCTCCCTCTCATGTCATCTATTAACACAATCTTGTCAGGTAAGTGGCTCTCTGCCTCTCTTACCTTTCTTGCCTGTGAGGGTCAAGATTTTTATACTGTCCTTCCTCTATGTGTCCAAGGAAATATCATGTCTTTACTGAACCACCTAAAGATTGTAAATCAAACTAGAGAATTGAGTATATTGTAACTTGAACCATATAAAGAGTTTGAGATAACCATATAACAAACTAGAGAATTGAGTAAATTGTAACTTGAACCATATAAAGAGTCTGAGATAACCATATAACAAACTAGAGAATTGAGTATATTGTAACTTGAACCATATAAAGAGTCTGAGATAACCATATAACAAACTAGAGAATTGATTATATTGTCCCTTCTACCATCTAAAGATTGTAAGACAGATGCATAACAAACTAGAAAATTGAGTTTCTTGTCTCTTGAAGCTTCTAAAGATTGAGAGCTAGCCTTTGAGATTTGAAAAAAAAATCTCTCAACTGGCGGTCGAAAGCAAGGGAAAATTAACTTGCGCCTAAATCATTTTACTCAACCTTCTCCATTTTCTTAATAATGACCTTACATAAACATAAATGAAAGCAAAACAAAAAATGAAATTTTAATTAAAATTTCAAATGTATTAGAAAGGATTTAAATTTTTTTAAAAATAATAAGAACAAAATTTGATCTTTCCTCTTAATAATAGCATAAACGTTTTAATGATAAAACTTTTTTTTATTAAGTTTGAATCCTTTTAACATCATGATATGCTGTTTTTTTTTTTTTTGACAATTGAGTGGAGGTACCTAAATTTGTAGTTTCATTCTTCTGTTTGACTACAACCTCCGTCTCATAGATGATAAAAAATAACAAATTTGATTTTCTCAACGATTTTCTATAAATACAATAACTTGTATTATACAAGTAAGTAATTTTTTATACAAGTTGTATAATTTGTTTTTTGGTGCATGGTTGAAAGAAGTATGCAGATTATTTTTCTTTCTTTCAAATGTTTTTGTTTACTTTTCATAAGCGGGAAGGAAATATAGGATAATATTTTTCTAAAAATCTGTGAGCATCTTTAATCTGGGTGACAGAGATGTTTTGGCTCCACTCTAGAAGTGTTAATTAAATAAATGTTTACAATAACCGGGATGATAAAAGCAAGACCAAAGAGTTCAATAATGTCATTGTAGGTCATTCTAAGTAACTTATGAATCTTCAATGGCATACTTTTGGGTTGTAAAAGTAATCAGATTTCCTTTTATTTTTAATCAACCGCAGGTGAGTCAAGTCAACTTTAATTGCTCAGTTAAGTTTTTAATCAACTGAGTTGATTGGGTGAGTAAACTTTCAAAGGCTGTTGAGGGCTGTATAACAAGGAGAAATGAGTATCTTGTCCCTTGAACCATCTAAAGATTGAGACAGCCGTATAACAAAGTAGAGAATTGAGTAGCTTGTCTCTTGAACACATTCACACATGCATACTCAAAAAGATTGATCAATAAACCTGTAGCCAAACACATTTATTAGCTGAATTTTAATCCAAAAATTTTTGAAGTATAGTGTTCAAACTAAGTAGAAGAGCACTGGGTTAAGTGCATTGACATAGAAGGAGATTATGTTGAAAGATGAATATTTACTGTGTCAAATAAGTGCTTTTTTTTATGTTCAAGCAATGAATTTTTAATGAGTCTACAGAGAGACCTGAATCTAATTATATGTATCTAACATTTCAATAACATCAGCAAATATGAGAAAAGAAAAAGTAAAATATTAGAAAAATCTGGGCAGGCGTTAGGGAAAAATCAATCATGATCAATCATAATCAAATGTCTAAAAAACAACAATAACAATTGAATGAAGCGTTGAAACAAACTTCTCTCCTTTGGACACAAATCACTAAGTTTCTTTTTATTTATTTTCTTTTTCCATAGGAAAAACAGCAAGAGAAGGAAAACATTTCTCAATGAATTATGGCATTGAAATAATCTTTGTTTTATGGCATATCAACATCTCAATGGGTTATTTAATGCTGAAAAGATTTTTACAATAGATTCATATGAATAGAAAAATGTATTCTTTGTTAAAGATCAGTTCGTAGATCAGGTTTCGTTATGTATTTTTGTAAAGAGGTTTTGTCGAGAATCAGATATATTAATGTTATGTCGCCAAGTATAAATGAATAACTCAACAACAGAATCAGAATATAAGTTGTATTCCGCGGAAAGACGGTTAGTATGTACAGAAGTGATTAGTAATATTTACAATAGAAAGATACAAGAGTCCAATCTGTCGTAAGACGTGTGTATACGTGATTACTTCCGGTACGCCACCGGAAGTGTGACTAACTCTTCACTGACTCGCACTGACTCTTCAGTAACTCATTAGAGACTCTCAAGTGACTCTCTACGACTCATTATTGAGTCGTCCCTCCCAGTAAGGGCAACATATGACACATGGTCAGTTTATATCTGGGATTTCCGGGCCATATAGCCCGGCCAAAAAATGTCTGTCTATTTTTGCCCAGTCGTGCTTCTATCCTTCGGCGGAACCACGACTGGGTTATTGCTCTCTGCTCGGAAGCAGAGAGCGCCCTCTACCCGAAGGCAGAGAGCTGATAGTGTCGTAGAGTCGTCAGTCTAGTGACTCTCTACGACTCTCCTGTAGAGAATCCACCATTGCTATATATAGCAATGGGAACAGTCCATTTATAGTCAAATAGGAGCGGCACCCTAACAATTAAATATATTGCTGTTATTTTTTTTTTATTTAAAAATGTATTAATAATATTTTTTCTTCATAAATACATTGCTGGTAATATATCTTTCTTAAAAAATGTATTGCTTGTAATATTTTCTTCTCCAAAAACTTATTGCTGGAATTTTCACTATAGTGTTTTAACCCCAATTTGAGGGTTAACTATTTGCCCATAGTTGGGACCCTAACAGATACTATCATCCTGGGTCAAAGTAAACAGGGAGCAACAGCAACTGAGTGGTGGTTCCATGCTCCTCAAAACTTTCCAATTAAAGGCCTTGCTGCCAGATGCAGTTTATTGTCAAATGCAGGACCCAGATATAGTTTATTGCCATACCCAGAATGCCTCATTAGAAAGAGAGGTTTACCCCTCTGCAGATATTCATATGTCATATTTTGAAGCCCTAGCCAACAGAGTGGCATTGGATAAACAATCATTTTTTTAAGAGACTAATAAATTTGAATAAAGCTATTTAGATTGAGTGGCTCTTGAGCATTCTATTTGGTGAATTTCAGGCGGCCAGTTATCAACCCACAAAATACAAACTTTTATTCATTGCTGATGGAAACTCATAACTGGATGTGGTGACGAGGCGGAAAAATTGAGTTTCATGGTTTTTCTATCCAACAGTGTTGTTATTCTCCCTGTATCTACTGCATTGTCCGTGCAAGAAAGGAAGCATAACTTTTGGAGCATCCCTTGTATGATCATATATCAATAAAATATCGCCGGGCTATACTGCTAGTATATATATATATATATATATATATATATATATATATATATATATATACTAGATGCGATTGGTACATTATTCTTGCAAATATTCTTGCTCGGGTGTAATGAAAGCTTTAAAACTAATCCATGGTCATGGAGCTCAGACTCTTTGGACGTTGGCACGAAAGACTAAAAAGCAATAGTTGTTTCCAGGTATAGCGAAACCGTAGACCGAAAGAAAAATGAATGGATGTAAGTCAAATTTTGATTTCCTGCTATCGATATCAAATAAGTTTTTTTCATCATAAATTTTGAAGGCTAAATAGGTCCTCTGAGTAAATGGTATCATGGTTGAGACTAAAAACTACAATTATACCTACTTAAAGCCAAACCTGAAGCAAAAACTAAAATGAAAGGGCTGAAAAAATACAGACATACAGGCAAATAAACAGACACACACACACAAACATCTTGCCTTTTATATGTATATATATATATATGTATATATATATATATATTATCGATTTTCTGCACTATTTTAAGAACTGCAACCTTGAAACTTCTGAATATCATTTCTTATGTCTTTGTCTATGAGTGTATCAAATTTGATTAAAATCGAACCACTCCTTCTATAACCCGATTTTTTCGATTATCGATATTTATCGGGGGTACCTTGACACAAAACCTTGCTAAGAACACTCACAGATGCTTATAGTACAACTGTGTAAATTTTCAAGAAAATCGGTTCAGCCGTTTCGGAGTCTATAAGAGACGGACACACACACAAAGTTCCATTTATAAATAAGTTTAGATTTAGATTTACATTTTTAGTTTAGTTTAAATATTCAAAAACTATTTACCAGTTTAGTTCCGTGAGGTTCTCTTTTTGATTTTTGTTGATTGGTAACTTTTCGTAGAGATTCTTTTGGCTGGATATAATAATCCACAAATCAAAGCCGGAGTTGATAATGCCGGAAATTCCCTTTTTTCAACTGACAACTCTCTTAAAAAAAAGCTATTTTTATAGGGGCTAGTGCCTAATTAGCATATTTCTCGAATCATCTAGATTTTTCTCGAATATATTGGAATGATCTAGAATCTCCTAAACATTCTATTACTAATTTCTCTTTTTTACAACTATTTCATGAATGAAAAATTATTGTATTAACAAGTCGGACTCAGTAGAAACCCTTACTATAAATTTTAACCTTTTTGTTGACTTTATTAATATTTTTTATATAGAAATGTATTCTCCTAACACATCCATCTCTTATGTTTTCTTCAACATCCCCTTTACCATTTTTATTCTCTCACTCTAACCCCCTGTTCACCAGTGGCATTTCTGCCTTGCTTGAGGGGGGAAAGGATTATAAAAAAAAATTACTGTAGCTTCCCTTATCTTTTCTGCAAATATTTTTGTGACATGCGTTCTGATGAGCTTCTCTCCTTACTGCCTCAACTTATTTACGTGTACTTATGGTGCCGTTCATCTGGGGCGAATTTATCCAGATTCTTTTGTAGAAGTTTCATGGTATTTTTGGCCCCACAAGCAGCCCCCAGTAGGTTGCCAATTTTTACTGTGGTGAACTGGTTGCCAATCAAAGCTATAGAAACCAGTTTAACCTGCTATTTTATACCCAACTGGGGATAGACGAGATGGGTTCATGCCTTTTTCAAGGATATTAGCATGCAAGTGAATGTAATGAATTCAACTGGAATTTGAACTCAGCTCTCTGATTCCGCAATCGGAGTCACTATCCATTACTCCCCCATGCCTCCAACTGAATGAATTGAAGCATGCTACTAGATTGGCAATTATGTCCCACCATTTTACTGTTAAATTAGGTAGATGCAACTGTCAGTTCTATTCTAATAGTTACTTTCCGTACACTTTTTGCCTGTGGAACTTCCTTCCAATTTCTTGCTTACCTACAATCTTCAAAAAATTAAATGCAATATAAAATGTCCTTAGAGAGTGTCAACATTGAATATTACCCAAAATTTGATCTACACCCAGGCCTTTTCTCTATTTCACCCTTTTTAACAGAATTACTACTCTCCCAAACAAACGCACACAGCGGTATCAAGAAATAAAAAAAAAGGTTGAATCTGTCAACACGGCTATAAAAACAATATCTCCACACGTGACAGTATTTGATGTAATTTTCAGTTAACAGTATGAAAATAGCATTCTTTAAAATCTTTCAGTTGCTAAGGACATTTTGTTTTGTTATTATTAGTTACTTAGTTTTTAATAATTAGTTACTTAGTATTAAATAATAGTTACTTAGTTTTTAATAATTCCATTTTGTCTTTTTACCTTGAAAAAGTCCACATTGGATAAAACGCATTGGCAGCTAATACAGTTTTCTCATTGTCTCTTATATTTATAAATAAAACTAGCAGTATAGCCCGACGTTGCTCGGGTGTAATGAAAGCTTTAAAACTAATCCATGGTCCCGGACTCTTTGGATGTTGGCACGAAAGACTAAAAAGCAATAGTTGTTTCCAGTTAAAGCGAAACCGTAGATTGAAAGAGAAATGAATGGATGTAAGTCAAATTTTGATTTCCTGCTATTGATATCAAATAGGTTTTTTTCATCGTAAACTGAATTTTGAAGGCTAAATAAGTCCTCTGAGTAAATGGTATCATGGCTGAGACTAAGAACTACAATTGTACCTACTTAGAGCCAAACCTGAAGCAAAAACTAAAATAAAAGGGCTGAAAAAAATACAAACATACAGGCAGAGAAACACACACACACAAACATCTTGCCTTTTATATATATATATTATCAATTTTCTGCACTAATGTAAGAACTGCAGCCTTGAAACTTCTGAATATCGTTTCTTTTGTCTTTGTCTATGAGTGTATGAAATTTGATTAAAATCGGACCACTCCTTTTATAACCCGTTTTTTTGATTATCGATTTTCAATATTCATTGGGGGTACCTCAACACAAAACCTAGCTAAGAACATTCACAGATGCTTATAGTACAACTGTGTAAATTTTCAAGAAAAACGGTTCAGCCGTTTTGGAGTCTATAGGTAACGGACACAGACACACACACATAGACAAAGTTCCATTTATAAATAAGTTTAGATGTCATCTTTTATCTTCATGAATCTGTTCTTTCATTTTCCTTTCACTCTTTTCTCCTTAATAAAGTATTCTCATTCTTGTACACTGCCTATAACCCCCTGTTATTGCTGCAATAACACTACTTATTTCTCCGTGAGGGTCACCCTGTACAAGGTCAGAGAGCCTCTCAAGGTAGGTTACAGAGTAAAAGGCACAATTTATGTGGATATATGAGTAAAATAATGGTTAACCCTGGACTTGAACAGGTTAAGATTGTAGCTATTGGGCAAACATCCTATTGAGCACTAGTCCGTGAGAAGAAGCAGCTTAAGTAAAACTTACTTCAGGCCAATGTAATATGGTAATGATGGTGGTTTGGTAAAATGTGTGTAGCATGGCAGGTCTTAGCCATGAAGGTTAGAAGTGGTAGAACAATGTTGTAGAAAGAGGTTTGTTACATCTTGCCTATGAGAGGAAGGTTGTAGGGTGTTAAATAATTCATGCCCAGCAAGAACACAAAAACCATTTTGGACCCTTTCGAGACTGGAGAGTCAAGACTTGGCAGCTCCTGCCCATATATGGCAACAATATTCCGTATTCAGACTGATCTAGCAGATAAGGTAGAGAATAGAAAAGGAATTAGGTACTTACTAGAGTGGTACAAGGAACCGATCATTTTCCCAGTATCTTTAGAGATGGGTCATATGTACGAGCTCCACTCTAGATATGGGTGGACTTTAAGGTTCAAAAAGGCTCAAGGCTCAAGGCCCATGGTTTACCTGAGGGAATATTCACTCATCATGGTTGGTAGTTGTTGTAGTATTAGTAGTAGCAGTCCTTCCCACCCCCTCCTTCCGGTTGCGGACTGGCCCTTATCTTCAGTTCCGGTTTGTAAGCATAAGGGAATAAACATATGCGACTTCACTCTGTCTTATCATATTCAATCATATACAGATCCCTTAACTAAATAAAACAACAGTAGTAGTCCAGAGAGAGACAGAGAGACAGACAGACAAACAGAGAAATAAGTTGTATTTTGACAGCAAGTATTCTGTCAAACATGTGGAACTTACTTCTGGCCAATGGAATAGAGTGGTCTTCTACAATGTGCCTAGCATGGCAGGTCTTAGCCATGAAAGTTAGAACTAGTGAAACAACATAGTAGCAAGAGGTTCGTTACATCCTGCCAGAGAGAGAGAGAGAGAGAGAGAGAGAGAGAGAGGTTGTAGGGTGTTAAATAATTCATGCCCAACAAGAACGCAGAGACCATTTTGAACCCCTTCTTGACTGAAGAATCAAGACTTGGCAGCTCCTGCCCATATATGGCAACAATATTCCGTATTCAGACTGATCTGGCAGACAAGGTAGAGAATAGCAAAAAGAGTGATATACTAACTGGAGTGGTACAAGGAACCGACCATTTTCCCAGTGTCTTTAGAGATGAGTCAGATGCAGCCTTTAAGATTTGAAAAAGAAATCACTCAACCGGTGGTCGAGAGCGAGGGAAATTTTCTCGCCCCAAAATCATTTGACTCAACCAACTCCATTTTCTTAATAGTCGCCTTACGTAAACATAGCGTGAATTGCTGATGGAAGACAAAAAATGAAATTTTAATTAAAATATCAAACGTGTTAGAAAGGATTTGAAAATTAAAAAAAAAATAAAATAAAATTTAATCTTTCCTCTTAATAATAGCATAAACATTTTAATGATAAAACTTTGTTTTTATTATGTTTGAGCCCTTTTAACATCATGATATGCTGTTTTCTTTGGCAATTGACTAGAGGTACCTAAATTCGTAGTTTCTTTCTTCTGATTGATTACAACCTCCATCTCATAGATAATAAAAAATAATAAATCTGATTTTCTCAATGATTTTATAGAAAAAAAATTACTTGTATAATTTGTTTTTCAGTGCATGGTTGAAAAAAGTATGTGTTTTTTTTCTTTATTTCAAATGTTCGTCTTTACTTTTTGTAAGTTCTGGACTGCTATGTGATGTCAGTTCTTCAATACAGCAGTGAATACTGGACAATATCATCGAGAATGAGGACAAAACTGGAAGCAGCGGAAATGTGGTTCTACAGAAGGATGCTGCGGATATCGTGAACTGAGCATACAAGCAATGATGAGGTGTTGGAAAGAATGGCAACAAAAAGGAAATTAATACTGAGCATCAGGAAAAGACAACTGAAGTTCCTGGGACATGCAATAAGGAAGGAGAGCTTGGAAAACCTGATACTGACTGGCCAGATAGAAGGAAAGAGAGACAGAGGAAGGCAGCGGATAACATATTTGCAGGGCCTGATCAAGTGGATGACAGAACGGGGGTTGCCAGGAGTAACAGGAGCAAACATACTAAGAGCCACAAAGGATAGGGAGACGTGGAGAACCATGATCGCCTACGTCCTGAAGGGACAAGACACATAGAAGAAGAAGTGGGGACAAAATATAGATGTTGAGTCAAGGATAATATTTTTCCAAATGAGTTTCTAAAAATCTGTGAGCATCTTTAATCTGGGCAACAGAGACATTTTGGCTCCACTCTGAAAGCATTAATTAATTGAATGTTTACACTGACTGGGGCGATAAAAGTGAGACAGGAGCTTGTCAATCTAAATTCCATTTGTCACATTTTGCTTTGATGACTGACGGATGTCACTGTCTTTTGTTTAACCACACATTTTGATATAAATCAGGCACCATTCATTACACCAAAGAGTTCAATACTGTCATTGTAAATCATTCTAAGTAACTTGTGAATCTTTAATGGCATACTTTTGGATTATAAAAGGAATCAGATTTTCTTTTTCTATATTTGAAGGGAGATGTTTCATTGTGTGATTTTTAATCTATTGCGGGTGAGTCAAGCAATAAACTTTAATTGCCCAATTAAATTTTGAATTGACTGAGTCGATCAGGTGAGGGAAATCTCAAAGGCTAGTCATATGTGTGCACTTCACTCTAGGTCTGGGTTGATTTTAAGGCTAAAAAGGTCTCAAGTGGTTTACTTGAGGAAAGATCCAGTCACTGGATCCTGCCTGAAGCTCTATGTTGGATATTGGTTATTAGCAAGTGATTTGACACGCAAGTAGATTAGTGTAGTCACTCCAAATGAAAAGAAAAACCTATTGAGTGATCTAATGGAGAGATAATATATAAGTGAATAGAACCCTGTCATGCCAATGTGTTGGGCAGGTCCATTATAGTATAGTGGACTAACCCACCTGCTGAATTAGATACTCTCCTATGAATGAGGTAGATTACTTCAAGGGAACAAAAAGAAGGCAGCCATGTTAGAAGGCAAGTTATTTGTTTTCTACGATTATGATACAAGGGATTATTAAATGTGAAAGAATATGGGAAAAAGAAAACCATTATTAAGAAGAGAGAACCCCAAAAGAACTTTATATACCTTTGTTGCATTCCAATGATGGAACACTTAGTCCTTCAAAAATTACTGCAACCTGGTCAAAAGATTTGTTGTATATTAGTTAATACCAAGTGATCTGATACACAAGTAGATTGTTGTAGTCACTCCAAATGAAAGAGCAACTTATTGAGTGATCTAATGGATATATATATATATATATAACAAAACTTGGTTATAAGCAACCAACAATTTGAAATGAATTGTTTGAACATTATTTTTTATCGATACTCGTATTTAAGTAGATATTCTGTTTTTAATGAAACAGTATTAATGAAACGGTAGATATTTGTTTTGTCTGTTGTGTCCTCTGTCTTCATTAGGTTTATGTCAATAAAGAAAACTGAACCTTTTATTTAATCTATAGAGGTAGTCTGTTCTCATTTCACTGCTCATGACTGTTGGATATTAGTTAATAGCAAGTGATTTGACACACAAGTAGATTGGTATAGTCAGTCCAAACGAAAGGAAAACTTATTGAGTGATCTAATGGAGATATATATATATGAGTGAATAGAATCCACTGATGCAAATGTGTTAAGCAGATGCATTATAGTATAGTGAACTAACCCAACTGCTGAATTAGATACTCTTTTATGAATGAGGTAGATTACTTCAAGGGGACAAAAAGAAGGCAGCCATGTTAGAAGGCAAGTTATTTGATTTCTACAATTATGATACAAGGGATTATTAAATGTGAAAGAATATGGGAAAAAGCAAACCATTATTAAGAAGAGAGAACCCCAAAAGAACTTTATATATCTTTAACATCCTCTGTACCTTGTATTTTCTCTTATTGTAATCGCACTCTCCCGTGCATTAGTGGTGATCTTGTCTTACTTCCCTAATAGCTACAATCTCCAAAAGTTTAAATGCAATGTCAATTGCCATCTTTTCTCTCCTTCATTCCCAATCCTTCTCTTATTCTTTCTTTGACATCCTCTGTTTTTTTTTTTGTTTTTTTTTCTCTCACTGTAATTCACTAGATACTAGTTATGGTCCTGCTTTGGGGTGAAATAATTATAAAAAAATAAAAATTGAAAATTTGCTCTATCCAACTGTGTGATAGTACGACCTGCATCTGTTCTAGTTGGCATGGAAATAGGAGTCTGAGTTTTGTTTAACGACATATCAACCTCTTGGCTATTTAATGCCAAAAAGGTGGAGTTTTAAGATATTTTTTTAATGTTCGGTTACAGAGAGAAGGTTGATTTAGTCAGATTCTGATGAAAAAATTTTTTTTATTTTAGAAAACTGAAAATGTTTTCTAGTTTTATACTCAAAAATGTATTGCTGGTAATATATTTTTCTATAAAATTATATCTTTATGTATATATTTCTATAAAAGTTAATTTTTATACTTTTATAGTGTTTTGAACCAAGTTTGGGGGTTAACCATTTGCCCATAGCTGTGACCCTAACAGTTGCTAACACTCCGGGTCAGGATGGACCTGGGAACACCACCAATTAAGAGGTGGTTCCATGCTGCTCATAACCTTCCAATTAGATAGATGCCTTTTTTTTTTTTTAATCATTAATCATGTCACCCCAAGCAAGGCATTCCACTGCCACTATAGCGCAGGAGGTTACACAGGGCGATAGACGAGTTAGGATGTACATAGGGGGAGAGTTGGAGAGAATGGGAGGGTTAGTGTGTTAGGAGGTGTCTATTGACCTTACATTTAAACTCCAGGAGATTATAGCCGTCTGGGAAGAAAGCATGCGGAAGGGAATTCCACAGGCGGGAAGTGCGAGAAAAGAAGCTGTTGGAGTAGAAATTGCGGTTACATTTCATCGGTTTCACTGTAAAGGGGTGGGACCTAGTTGCCCTGATGCCGGATGCAGTTTACTGTCATACCCAGGACCAAAATAAATAGGAGGCACTACTTTTGAAGCACCTCTATATTGCGAATAGAGTAATGGTGTAATATTTCATAGTTCCATTTACGGGGTTTATTTTCAGTGATACTAAGGAAGACATTTAGAGATGCATCTGCAATCAAGGTACAATTTCATTTGAAAAGTGAAATGATGAGTCTATATGTCTGTGATTGTAAATGTCAGGAAGTAAACTGGGAAGGAGAGAGAATCTAATAGATATGAAGAGAATTAGAGAGTGTGCTAAAGGGGAGGAGATAAAGAGAAAATGAGGAATTGGATGAGAGAGGAAGAAATGAATAGGATGAAGAGAGAGAAAGGAAAATGAAGTAGGGTGGCTTGGATAAGAGAGAGAGAGAGAGAGTGGAGAGACTGGATAAGAAAGAAAAACAGAAAGATGCTTTGGATAAAAGAGATGGGGAGAGGGAAGCTGAATAAGAAAGAAAGAAAGAAAGAAAGAAAGAAAAGGAAGGTGCGTGTGATGACAAAGTGAGAAAAATGGATAGACATAAAGAGAATTAGAGAGTGAGTTAAAGGGGAGAAGAGAAAGAGAAAATGAAGAATTAGATGAGAGAGAGAAAGAAAAAGAAAGTTGGTTGATTTTAATAAGAGAAGGGAACTAAATAAGAAAGAAAGAAGATTCTTTTGATGTAAGTAAGAGAGAGAGAGAGAGAGAAGAAATTGGATAGACATGAAGATAGTCATCTTTTCTCTTTATATAATAATCTTTTATTTCTACTTCTTGATGTTTCTCCAATATCTTCTTTCTGGCAATACACACACACATATATATATATATATATATATATATATATATATATATATAAATGCAAACTTATCACTATACTCGTTTCGAAAAACCCTCCGCATATATATGCGGAAGGAAAAAATGTTTGCAAAAAAAGAAAGAGCTAAGCACATGAACATCAGACAAAGTGATTTGGACTGAGCCAGTCAGTCAGTCAGTCAGTTAAGTGCCATACGTGATACACGCTTGGGCAATCATGTCTCGAAAGAGACATGACTGACTGGACAGAAGATTATCCCTCAGTAGGTTGCCATTGCTTTCTGCAGTGCCGACCAAGGCTATAGAACCCAATCTGTCCTGCTATTTAACCCATAACTGGAGGGAAGAGACGGATTAATACCTTTCCCAAGGGTATTTGCGCGTAAGTGAATACAATGAATTCAACTGGAATTCGAACTCGGCTCCCCGGTTTCTTGTTCTGAGCCGATATCCACTATACCACAACGCACATCCTGGAGGCTACGTACTGGATCGAGCCAGTATGTAGCCTAAAGGAAAAACCCGAGATGAGTAATCAATAACAAAAAAGTGCTCAATACGTAAGCAGAGTAGAATAAGTGAATTAACCTAGTGAGTCAACAAACCTCCCAAGGTTTCACCTAAACGGATCTTCAGGGAAGGTTGGCTCACTAGGTTAATTTACTTATATATATATATATGTTTCATTTGTAAACAAGTTATTATAGGTTTTGACTATGTGGTGTTTTCAGGCAATTCGTAATAACTAATTTTACTGTTTTTTTGTTTTTTTTTAAAGATTGCTCACAGAACAGGGATTTTTTTGAATGTGCAATTTTCAAAATAATTAGAAACTATAACATTTTTCTCCATGGTTGTATGACCCTGAGGATGTGCGTTGTGGTCCAGTGGATATCGGCTCGGAACGAGAAACCGGGGAGCCGAGTTCAAATTCCAGCTGAATCCATAATATTTACTTCCGCGCAAATACCCTTGGGAAAGGTATTAATCCGTCTCTTCCTTCCAGTTATGGGTTAAATAGCAGGACAGATTGGGTTCTATAGCCTTGGTCGGCAACCAGTCTACCGCAGAAAGCAATGGCACCCTACTGCGGGATAATCTTCTGCCCAGTCAGTCATGTCTCTTTCGACACATGATCGCCCAAGCGTGTATCATGTATGGCACCTAAACTGACTGTATGACCCTAATAAGCATTTTTTGATATGGTTACACTTAGTCATAATTTCTGTTCTTTCACTGAGTAATTCATTTTTGAAAATATTCAAAAAGAATATTTCCAGACAAAAATGAATTACTGAATGAAAGAACAGAAATTATTGAAAAAAATTAAAAAAAAAACACCTCTTCCTTTTATTATTGTTTATAATAAAAGGAAGTGGTAATTTAAAAAAAAATCTTTTTTCAATAAAACATTTATTACCATCATTATTAACTACCTGATGAGACATTGTTCTTTCAATGTCGAATCAAAACGTACAATTTTGTAGTAGATTGTTGTATGCACATGGTGTAAAGTAATAATAATAAATATTCATTACTCTATTTTTATATTGAGCACTGTTTTAAATTAATATTTTGAACGTTGCAATTATTTTCTTTGTTCCTTATTCATTTTGATTATATATATAATTTAGAAAAGATTTTAGATTATTACAATGGGTAATACATATTTCACCACATATTGTGGCTCGTCAAATCCAAATGGTAAATATGGACATGTGAGTGTCTATGTAAAAAAAAAAATTTTAGGGGATTTTTGAGGGCCAGCTGTTGTACCATTTAGGTCTGATGAGCTGCAATATATGGTAAAATATGTATTACCCATTGTAATAATCTAAAATCTTTTCTAAATTATATTACTCTGTTAAATCAAATAAATGAATTTAACATTGAGTTCTTTTGAGTTCGTCTCTATTTGAGTTTACCTGGATAGTATACCAAGTATGCTATGTATGCTATGTTATATATATATATATATATATATATATATATTTGGATATAAATAAACATACATGTACATATGCACACACATACACGTACCTTTTTAGTATTTATTTCCGAGATGAGTAAAATCTTGGTTGATATAGATGTTATTATAGACATGTTTCAACCAATATCATCTCGGAAATAAATACTAAAAAGATACGTGTATGTGTGTGCATATGTACATGTATGTTTATAATAATATGTATATTTATTAATATATATTTTTTTCTTTTTTTTAAACATATGTTGTTATATATAACAGACAATGAATGTCTATTATGTTTAACATGCAGTATAGCCCGGCGTTGCCCGGGTGTAATGAAAGCTTTAAAACTAATTCATGGTTCTGGAGCTCAGACTCTTTGGACGTTGGCACGAAAGACTAAAAAGCAACAGTTGTTTCCAGTTAAATCAAAACTGTAGACTGAAAGAAAAATGAATGGATGTAAGTCAAATTTTGATTTCCTGGTATCGATATCAAATTTTCTGCACTATTGTAAAAACTGCAACCTTGAAACTTCTGAATATCGTTTCTTATGTCTTTGTCTATGAGTGTATGAAATTTGATTAAAATTGGACCACTCTTTCTATAACCCGATTTTTTCGATTATCGATTTTTGATATTTATCAGGGGTACCTCGACACAAAACCTAGCTAAGAACACTCGCAGATGCTTATAGTACAACTGTGTAAATTTTCAAGAAAATTGGTTCAGCCGTTTCGGAGTCTATAGGTAACGGACACACAGAATTATACACAGTCACACAGAGACAAAGTTCCATTTATAAATAAGTTTAGATAGATTAGATTAGATTTAGATTAGATCACAAGCTGTTCTAAGTATTGTATTTTGGCTTTAAATTTAGGTGAAAATAAAGACAAAAATTGTCCAACATTTGGATATTTTTTTATTATGCTGGTTCTATGCTTTCGACTCACATGAGCCATCTTCAGAGAGGTTACAGGGATGTTAACATAAAGACATCTACCATCAAAGATGATATTATCTTCTGTTGACATAAAACATTGCTAGGCAACGATAACAGTCACTGAATAGCAGATGCAGTTTGTAAATTTGATATTGTAGGCCATCTACATTAAATCAAAGCAACCCAAACTTAATAAAATCACATTTCAATCTGGTCACATTCATTACATTCCATCTAGACATATGGTCCTGTTAACATTTTGGTCTCTTACACAGTGTGACATCATAGAACGGCACTATATACTGATCAGTTAATTAGCCTACATGATACACGCTTGGGTGATCATGTCTCTTTCAAGATATGAGTGACTAGGCAGAAAATTTTTCTACAGTAGGTTGCCATTTCTTTCTGCAGTAGACTGGTTGCCAACCAAGGCTACAGAACCCAATCTGTCCAGCCATCTAACCCATAGCTGAAGGGAGAAGAGATGGATTAATACCCTTCCCAAGGGTATTTGTGCATAAGTGAATGCAACAAATTTGATTGGAATTTGAATTTGGCCTCTTGATTTCTCATTCTCAGCCAAAACAGACCAAATAATTAGTTTAAAAAAATCAAAATAAATTGTTACATGAAAACAATAAACTCTTAGTCAAATGCATATGATATGCAAACAAATACCTATTTGGTTATATGAAATTAAATCCTAAAATAGATATGAAAGAGAGGTTTTTTATATATATATATATATTATGGTTTAAGATGACAAGTTTTTCTGAAACTTTTATATTTAAGTTTCAGAAAAACTTGTCATCTTAAACCATATTGTAGAATCCTTAGATAGCAACAGCCAGTAATCAGTTGAAACTGACAGCTTCAAGCTACCCAGCAAATTAATAGGTGGTTTATATGACAGCCTGGGAGATTCCACTCTGCCATATACACAAGTCTATTCTGTAGATTCTGATTGGCTGATGATTCCAGTGTGGATATTGTGCTCAATAAATATCAGCACAATATCCACTCAATGGGTGAGAGAAGAGAGGGACCTGTATTGAGTTACAACCCTGTTTATTTTTGTCTGCCAACTGGTCAATAGTTGGAAACATCCTTGAAGGTGAGTCTCATACTCTTAATTGTTCAATATTAATAAACCTAATCTACTTTTTTTTTTAATCATTTCACCCCAAGCAAGGCATTCTACTGCCACTGTTGCGCAGGGGTTTACATAAGGGAAAGTGATGAGAAAGAGTGGTTAGTTATAGGAAATGTCAGGAGGAGGGTAATAGATGGATGAGAATACCGAGAATGGGGGTAGAGTAGATGAAGAAAAAACTTAAGAGAATGGATGTGAGTTAGCGAGATAGGAGATGTCTATTGACCTTACATTTAAATTCCTGGAGATTGTAGCTGTCGAGGAGGCAAGTATACGGAAAAGAATTCCACAGGTGGGAAGTGCGAGAAAAGAAGCTATTAGAGTAGAAATTGCATTTACATTTTATCGACTTCACTGTAAAAGGGTGGGACCTAGTTGCTAATCTAGTAGCTCGTGTAAATTCATACATGGGGGCACCAGTGAGCAAAGTTCATTGGAGCAGAAGCCATGAAAGTATTTATAGAAGAGGCACAGGGAAGCCACATCACGCCAGTGAGAGAGTGACTGCAGCCGAGCTGCCAAGTCGGTATCGATCATATTACAGATTCTCCGTTGGATTTTGTCAAGAACCCCAAGGTGAATAGCAGGGGCACCCGACCAGATGTGGCAGCAGTATTCAATACACGGGTGGATGGTAGCTTTATATATGTGCAGGATGGATTCAGATGGAAAAAAACTATCTGGCCCTGCACAGTGAACCAACTTTCTTAGCAGTGGATTTAGCAATGGATTTGTTATAGTCGGTCCACTGAGAGTGTGAGGTCAAGGAGGCGCAGTGTTTTGTTCTCAGGTAGGCTAGCCTGTTTCATGCTAATGCGGGGTAGGAGTGATTGTCTATGATGGTTAAAGCAATTTAATGACCACATGCTGCCATAGAAAAAAATACTTACTTAAATTCCTGGACTCAGATTGATATGGATTCTTCTATACGTTTATCACTGTATTTCCCTCTTACTTTTCCACCTCCTAACACACTAACTCTCACCCATTTTCTCAAACACTCTTCCTATATACATCCTTACCCATCTATCACCCTCCTTCTGACATTTCCTATATCTAATCACTCTCTTATCACTTTCCCCTATGTAACTCCCTGCGCAATAGTGGCAGTGGAATGCCTTACTTGGGGTGAAATGATTTAAAATATATATACATTTTTCCATGTTGCTTAACCTTACATCAATTCAACACGGCCGTCGGTTAATTTTTAAGTTACAATTCTCTTTCCTGTTTTTGCGAACCCAGATGATGTCAATTTTTTCTTTTCTTGTTTATTTGATTTTATTTTGTTTTATCTTTTTCTTTTTCTTTTTTTTCTTTTTCTTTTTTAATTTCTTTGCAAATCTATTTAAAAAGGAAAATTAGACTGATTTTTCTCCAGTTTCTGAAAGGATTTTTCTGTTGCTGAGGTGATGTGTTATCCCCCGTGGGGAGTTTCATATCGAAATGATCATCCAACATCATTGAATTAATCCTTTTTTAATTTATATATATATATATATATATATATATATATGAGGATACACCAAAGTAAAGTGAATGAAAAAATTTTACAAATTTTAAATTTGAGAACAGTCTAATTATTCTCAAGGCTTCTTGTGTAAGTCAAGCAAAATTATGAAGAATGCTAAGTTAATGTAATTTATTGCCTAATAAGTAAGTAAATGCTGGTGTGAAACTTAATTTTTTGAATGTAATTACTATTCATTTATATATATATATATATATATATATATATATATATATATATATATATTATTTATTTTGTTTAATTATGTATTAATTTATCGATCTAAACTTATTTATAAATGGAACTTTGTCTGTGTGTGTGTGTGTGTGTCCCCGTTACCTATAGACTCTGAAGCAGCTGAACTGATTTTCTTGAAAATTTACACAGTTGTACTATAAGTGTCTGTGAGTGTTCTTAGCTAGGTTTTGTGTTGAGGTACCCCCGATAGATATAGAAAATTGATAATCGAAAAAATCGGGTTATAGAAGGAGTGGTCCGATTTTAATTAAATTTGATACACTCATAGACAAAGACGTAAGAAACGATATTCAGATGTTTCAAGGTTGCAGTTCTAATAATAGTGCAGAAAATCGATAATATACATACATATATATATATATATATATATATATACATATATAAAAGGCAAGATATTTGTGTGTGTGTCTGTTTATCTGCCTGTATGTCTGTATTTTTTCAGCCCTTTTATTTTAGTTTTTGCTTCAGGTTTGGCTCTAAGTAGATATAATTGTAGTTGTTAGTCTCAGCCATGATACCATTTACTCAGAGGACTTATTTAACCTTCAAAATTTAGTTTACGATGAAAAAAAATTATTTGATATCAATACCAGGAAATCAAAATTTGACTTACATCCATTCATTTTTCTTTGTCTACAGTTTCACTTTAACTGGAAACAACTGTTGCTTTTTAGTCTTTCGTGCCAACGTCCAAAGAGTCTGAGCTCCAGAACCATGGATTAGTTTTAAAGCTTTCATTACACCCGAGCAATGCCTGGCTATACTGCTAGTCTTAAATATATAAAGATCTTACACTAACTCCTTTCTTTTCTTTTATTAAATTTTTTATGATCATGTAAATGTCTTGAGAAAGGAATATTTTCTTTTAGAAAGGAGATATTTGAAAAGTCCAGGTCATAAGGTAACATTCTGGCCCAAATCAATAACTGTACTCTTAAGAACTTTTTGTCTAAGTGAGTTATTTTTTCGTTTAATAAATATAGCCTACTTGAGAATTAAGTTGAAATTATTTATGGATATAACTAATGCTTTGGATAAATTATAATTTATGAGATCATTCTTGGATTCATCAGTAAATTTTTTAAATTTCTGTAAATTCACCAATATATTGTAAGGAACAGCTGTAACAGTTTATTTTATATATGCTTGCTATGTATATGTTTTTTTTTTTTTAATCATCTCACCCCAAGCAAGGCATTCCACTGCCACTATTGCGCATGTGTGTTTGTGTGTGCAAATATATATACAGGTTTCATTAAAATGACTGACAAGGTATTATGGTTAAGTATTTTTTATGTAATTTTTTATGTGATCTTATGATTTTGATTATGGGCAAAAAGATCTGAATTAATAGAGAGAGAGAGAGAGAGAGAGAGAGAGAGATATGAATGAATAGAGAGAGATATATAAATGAACAGAGAGAAAGAGATAAATAAACAGAGGGAGAGAGGGAGATGAATGAACAAAGAAAAAGAGAGATGAATGAACAATGGGAGAGATGAATGGGTAAAAAGAGAGAGAGATGAATGAACAATGAGAGAGATGAATGGGTAAAAAGAGAGAGATGAATGAACAATGAGAGAGATGAATGGGTAAAAAGAGAGAGAGATGAATGAACAATGAGAGAGATGAATGGGTAAAAAGAGAGAGAGAGATGAATGAACAACGAGAGAGATGAATGGGTAAAAAGAGAGAGAGATGAATGAACAACGAGAGAGATGAATGGGTAAAAAGAGAGCGAGATGAATGAACAACGAGAGAGATGAATGGGTAAAAAGAGAGAGAGATGAATGAACAATGAGAGAGATGAATGGGTAAAAAGAGAGAGATGAATGAACAATGAGAGAGATGAATGGGTAAAAAGAGAGAGAGATGAATGAACAATGAGAGAGATGAATGGGTAAAAAGAGAGAGAGAGATGAATGAACAACGAGAGAGATGAATGGGTAAAAAGAGAGAGAGATGAATGAACAACGAGAGAGATGAATGGGTAAAAAGAGAGAGAGATGAATGAACAATGAGAGAGATGAATGGGTAAAAAGAGAGAGATGAATGAACAATGAGAGAGATGAATGGGTAAAAAGAGAGAGAGATGAATGAACAATGAGAGAGATGAATGGGTAAAAAGAGAGAGAGAGATGAATGAACAACGAGAGAGATGAATGGGTAGAAAAAGAGAGAGAGATGAATGAACAACGAGAGAGATGAATGGGTAAAAAGAGAGAGAGATGAATGAACAACGAGAGAGATGAATGGGTAAAAAGAGAGAGAGATGAATGAACAACGAGAGAGATGAATGGGTAAAAAGAGAGAGAGATGAATGAACAATGAGAGAGATGAATGGGTAAAAAGAGAGAGATGAATGAACAATGAGAGAGATGAATGGGTAAAAAGAGAGAGAGATGAATGAACAATGAGAGAGATGAATGGGTAAAAAGAGAGAGAGATGAATGAACAACGAGAGAGATGAATGGGTAAAAAGAGAGAGAGATGAATGAAAGAACAACGAGAGAGATGAATGGGTAAAAAGAAGAGAGAGATGAATGAACAACGAGAGAGATGAATGGGTAAAAAGAGAGAGAGATGAATGAACAACGAGAGAGATGAATGGGTAAAAAGAGAGAGAGATGAATGAACAATGAGAGAGATGAATGGGTAAAAAGTGAGAGAGACATGAATGAACAAAGAGAAAGAGTGAAATATGAATTAAGAAAGAGAGAAAGAGAGAGGAAGGGTTTTAGATAGATATAAATAGATATGGGCTAATGTAATGCCGATATCCAATGGTTAATTCGCAAATGTGAGAAGAGGCAAAAAAAAAAAAACCCAGAATATACAAAGAACAGATAAACAAATCAATGATGGACAAAAGTAGATGCAAAACTACTCGACAGATAGCAGTCCCCCAAAGTACTTCCACATTTTCATATGCAGCTAACGTAATCGCTCAGGAGAATACATATATAATTATTCAAAAACAATTTAAATAGAGAGGAAGCCACTTTTTATGACCATTTTGGGACTGGGTCTTTTCAATAACTACAAAAAGCCGATAACATAGAACATGAAATTTATGCAATTTGTACTTACTGTTATGAAATTACATTCAACGTTATTAAAATCATTGTTATAGATAATGATACATGATAATAAATGTGAGAAACTTTTATTCTAATGAGCGTCCACACTGCTATATGGCTGGTGGGGGTGCCTGGGGTTCAGTTCACTTTTTGCAGGCTTTGATAGAACTTAAAACTTAATGTCCCTAAAGTCTAGTTGCATAGGAAATCTTATTAACTATATTTTTTGTACTGCTACAGATTAAACGGTAAATTTTTTTGTTCCCCGAAGGCCTTTACTCCTTCAAATCTTTCCAAAACATTCCTATTTCCATGCAAATGTATATGCTGAACGCAAATCGATAATTGTTGATTAAAGAAACCTACCTTTTTTCATTTTATCGAGAAGAAAAATATGGAATTTCTTGTCGCTGTTTATATCACCCCTAACCACGTTTAGAAAATGTTATTCACTGCAGACTGACTTCACGTATAGATTTCTGATATTTCTTTTTACTTCCATTTTGCGATTAATATGCGTAAAATGAGTTCCGAAACCCAACAAATCACAGAGTAATTGCTCAAAGGGAGTAAATAGTCTGAAATAATTGTCCTACCCATCAAGTCATTCAGCAGTGAATCGGATATGAGAACGGTGGTAAGGGGTGAGATATAGTCCGATTTATTTCTGGTCGATAACAGGAAAAAAGGTAGGTTTCTTCTATAAACAATTATCGAATTGAGTTCAGCATATACATTTGCACGGAATTAAGGATGTTTTGGAAAGATTTGAAGGGGTAAAGGCCTTTGGGGAACAAAACAAAAATTTACCGATTAAACATGGTTTTGCTGAAAGAAAGAAAGAATTGACTTCTTCATCTGGGCTATGTTCAAAGAGAAGGTGTCGTCAATGAAGCTTGCCATTGCAACAGGCTTGATTGAATGCCTAAATGAGAAGGTACTAAAATTAACAGCAATGTTGTGGTGAAGTGGATGTCAACTCAGAACAAGAAATCGGGGAGCCAATCTCGAATTCCAGTTGAATTCCTTGCATTCACTAACGCACACATAGTCTTGGGAAAAGTCTTTTTCCATCTCTTCCCTTCAGTTATGAGTTAAATAATAAAACAGATTGAGTTCTATAGCCTTGGCAGGCAGCCAGTCTACCGCAGGAAACAATGGCAACCTACTGCAGGATAATCTTTTGCCCAGTCAATCATGTCTCTTTTGAGACATGATCACCCAAAGTGTTTATCATGTATGGCACTTAACTGACTGAGAGTAATTGCATCGTGTTCACGTGAATCTTGCAAAGTGCATCAAACTTTGCATCACAAATTATGAAAATCATATTGAAGATATTATTTTTTAATATTCTATTTCAATAAAATGTTGTGGAAACTTTTATTTCATGAAAATATACAGACTTTAGGGACACCCTGTAGTACTAACATTTAATTCTTTACCGTCACCCCCTGTCCTGCCATACTTTTGTTGCGCCTGTTAGGGCCAGGAAGAACGACACAAAAAGAACAAGGTAGGTTGAACTGTAATATAACAATCTAGGCCCACCCGAGGAAGTGAGGAAGCGGGGGCGTTTTCCGGCCGTTGAAAGGAACGGATGGTTGTTTGACCTTATTTCCGGCAGTAGCGGAAATGGCTACAAGAGGCAAACAGAACAGGTGTCTCTGAGAATTACGTGGGTGTGCGTAGGCGAGGCAAAAAATCGGAAGTACCGGTTTGGAGATAAAAAGACCTCGGGCACGGATTTCAAGACAGAAGAGTCTGGGCAGAGAGACAGAGTCAGGCAGAGAGCCAGACCAGACCAGAGGAGCAACAGATACGACACCCCCCCGTCAACCCTTGGAAGCACGCTCTCACTTTCTGTTCACTAGGCTACACGGTCCATCGTCATTAATAAAAATATCACTTGATATATTTTTATATACAGACGTGTTTGTTGTTTATTGATATACAACAGAACCAGTGTATTGGTATAAAAGTTCTCTGTTTTATATCCTAACATGAACAAAGAAAATTTTTTAGGAAATGGATTAAATTTGACATCATTCACAGATTTCTCAAATATTAAGGTTGTTTGCATGTACAGGGTGTGATGGATGAATTGTCATCTAAATGACACAAAAATGAAAATAATACTGACAACACATTTTAACAGATATATTTATCAAAATTACGCAAAAATATCTTGAAATACAAAAGAGTAAATCTATTCAATAAAATCACTATTGGCTTCAACCCTGACCTCCAGGCACCTTTGGAATCTCCTGCAACTCTTCTGGATGGTCTCTTTGTTTAAAGTTGGTGAATGATGCCATAATCTTTGCCTTCAGTTCATCTTTGGTGTCACAAGGAGTTTTGTTGGTCTCAACTGCACCCCACACATAACAATCAAGGAGGTTGCAATCTGGGAATTAGGTTACCATATATAAGGGGGGTGTGGCCGCAGAAATTGTCTGACAGCCATGTCTGGTTTCTGCTGCTTGTGTGACATGGTGCAGAGTTTCATTGCTAGACACAGGGTCTTTCAGCAGCCACCCTCTTGACCCAGAGAAGCACTACCTCCTCAAGTCACTTGATATTTTTTTTTTATAAGCGTTTCACCCCGAGCAAGGCATGTCACTGCCACTACTGTGCAGGGGGCTACATAGAGTGGAGAAAGGATGATTAAATATAGGAAATGTCAGAGGGTGGGTGATAGGCGGGTAGGGATACCGAGAATGGTTAAATATAGGAAATATCAGAGGGTGGGTGATAGGCGGGTAGGGATACCGAGAATGAGGGTTCGGTAGATGAGAGTGTTCTGAGAATAATTGGGAGTTAGAGTGATAGGAGGTGTCTATTGACCCTACATTTAAACACCTGGAGATTGTAGCTGTCGGGAAAGCAGACTTGTGGAAGGGAGTTCCACAGGCAGGAAGCGCGAGAAAAAAAGCTGTTGGAGTAGAATTTACGGTTACATCTTATCTGTTTAACTGTAAAAGGGTGGGACCTAGTTGCTAATCTAGTAGCTCGTGTAAATTCGTGCTTAGGCGGCACCAGTGCTCTGAGTTCATCGGAGCAGAAGCCATGAAAGTACTTGTAGAAGAGGCACAGGGAAGCCACATCACGCCGGTGAGAGAGTGGTTGCAGCCGGTCTGCCAAGTCAGTATCAACCACGTTACAGATCCTCCTTTGTATTTTGTCAAGAAGCCAAAGGAGAGCAGCAGGGGCACCCGACCAGATATGGCAGCAATATTCAATACACAGGCGGATGGTAGATTTGTATATGTGCAGAATAGATTCAGACAGGAAAAATTTTCTGGGCCCTGCACAGAGAGCTGACTTTCATAGTGGCAGATGTGGCAATGGATTTGATATAGTCATTCCATTTGAGGTCTGCCGAAAGTTTAAGGCCAAGGAGGTATAGTATTTTACTATCTGTGAGGCAAGCCTGTCCCGTGCTAATGGGAGGTAGATGCGATTGTCTATGGTGCTTAGTTGATAACAGCTTCATTTTAGAAGCATTGAAATTTACTAGATGTTGAATCTGAGGTCCTGTGGAAAGATGAAAGAAGGTATAATGTCGGCATCACTAATGATCACTTCAAACATCTTTCTAATCACCATTAGACTCATCCAACTCTTTTCAAATCTTCTGCCAAGCAGTACATCATACCGTTTCTAAATTTCTGATACGCATTCACATTTAGATCAACCAAATGCAGACAGCAATTCTACTCCAGCAGCTTCTTTTCTCGCACTTCCCGCCTGTGGAGTTCTCTTCCATATTCTTGCTTTCCTTCTTTGC
Organism: Ascarosepion bandense; assembly: GCA_037127315.1. Classification (NCBI taxonomy): domain Eukaryota; kingdom Metazoa; phylum Mollusca; class Cephalopoda; order Sepiida; family Sepiidae; genus Ascarosepion; species Ascarosepion bandense. The sequence continues at coordinate 947,105 of JBBBDQ010001147.1, forward strand.
TACAACCTCCAGGAATTTAAGTGCAATGTCAATACCCATCTCTTAACCACCTGACTCTAGTTCTTTCTACACCACCCTGTATATCTTTCCTTTCTCTCCACCTTTGCAAATGTCATCACACCTGTATTCCCATCCTTAACTTTTTCATCTTTCTCTTTACTCTCCTCCTATCTAATGTTTTTACTCTTACGTAGCCCCCTGCACATCAATGGTGTTACCACCTTGCTCAGGCTGATTTGTTTAAAAAAAAAATTTTTTTTAAAGTGAATTGCATCATGATGCCCTTTGTCTTATAGCTGGTACCCAACTGACCCTGCTACACTGTGCAGTTGACAAAATATAAACAAAGAAGGTGCATGCACAAAATTAAAAATATAAACAGGCAACAATTTACTCATCACACAGTGTATATATCAACACACAATGATATACTTTATTCTGACACACACACACACACACACACACATATATATATATATATAATTTCGAAATGAGTTATTTCCATCATTATCTTAGTTTTGATCTTTTGGTATCTTCAGACAATTTATGATAACTAATTTTTATATTTTTCAAAGATACAAACAGGGGTTTTTAATGAATGCGCAAGTGAAATTTTTAAACAATCGAAAATTTTCAAAATTAGGGAGGAGTTCTTCAAGTATCTTACAATGATTTCATCCATGTTTGTATGATCCTAGGTATTTATAGGTGTGATTATATTTGGACATTATTTCTAATTTTTCATTTAGTATATCTTTTTTGTTCTGGGAACAACGTAATGGCTAACTTTTTCTCTTGGCACAATCTGCATGCATTGCCATCTTTGTATGGCTAAGCTATTTTCACTATACACCAAGTTATATCGGGGTCTTTTCTATTTTTCAATTTTAAATTTCACATGTGGTTAGCCAGTTTAGTATATATATTGTAATTTTATTATTCAGTCAGCTAAGTGCCATACATGATACACGCTTTGGGTGATCATGTCTCGAAAGAGACATGACTGACTGGGCAGAAGATTATCCCACAGTAGGTTGCCATTGCATTCTGTGGTAGACTGGTTGCTAGCCTAGGCTATAGAACCCAATCTGTCCTATTATTTAACCCATAATTGAAGGGAAGAGATGGATTAATACCTTTCCCAAGGGTATTTGTGTGTAAGTGAATGCAAGGAATTCAACTGGAATTTGAACTCGTCACCCCGGTTTGTTGTTCCGAGTCGATATCCATTTCCCCACAATGCACATCCAATTTTGTTATTACAATAGTTTATAAAAGCATAATATCACTACACAAAAAATTTTCATGTTTCAGAACAAAACTGTTCTCCTTCACGGGATATATTAAAATAATTTGAGCACTTTATAAAAGTAAATGCTTGAACAGTGGGTTTTTAATCTATTTGTCCTTTCACTTTTTTGTACTATATATATATATATATATATATATATATATATATATATATATAATGCATGTGTGTGTGTGTATATATAAATACAGTTATTACTCTTTATTTTAACATATATATATGCGTGTGTGTATGTATATATAAGCACACAGTGATATATATATATATATATACATGATATTTTTTTGGATGAAGCCTAATTTGGGTAGTCAAGCATTTTGAAATTAATGTTTAGTTGAAAAGAAATGATTCAGATATTCCAAATCCACAATCTGATTAATTTACACATGGCAATTGATTATTTAGTTTTTTTCTTTATGAGTGAGTATTCATCCCATTAAGTTCAGATATCAAAACATCTAATGACAAGCAGAAACCTGAACACGCTAAAAAGTTATTTTTTTATATTTAGATTTTAAAAAAACGAGCCAAGAGAAAAAAAAAAGACTAAATATACTGACACACATTCATGAAATTTCTACCAGAGGATATGCATTAATCTCTCCGCATGTATTCTTATTGACATCAATGCATCGATAGTAAATTAACCGTTGCACTAACATCACACAAATAATTAAAGACAAATGTGTGGATAAAAAAAGAGAGAAAATAATACCAAGTTAACTGAAAATAGGAAAATTAAAAAAAAATTTTTTTCACACCGTAACAGGGAGTACTTTAATGACTCTTTTAAAGACAAACTGTTTTCGTTATTATTAACCGATGCCATGTTTTATTCTGTTTCATTATTCTTGTCTTTTATTACCTTTTTGGGTTGATAAATTCTTTATTGCAACAATTATTTTTTTTAAATAGTTTTATGCAATATTTCTGTTGTTGTTTATTTTAATAAATAAATTTTTTAGGATTGTCACTTCTGATAAAATAGTTGTAAAAGGAACAGTTAATATTGTTAATAAATATGGTTAATAAGATAGAGTTAAACTATTAATAAACTAGTAATAATGAAAAAAATATTAATAATGAAAAATGTATTTTGACCCAGTGTGTTAGGATAAAAAGCAATAATAATAAGTTGGAATTAAAATAATATTAATAATGAAGAGTTTATTTTAACCCAGAGTGTTAGAATAAAAAGCGATAACAATAAGATATAATGAATATAATATTAATAATGAAAAGTGTATTTTAACCCAGAGTGTTAGAATAAAAAGCAATAATAATAAGATGGAATTAAAATAATAATAAAATGATATTAATAATGAAGAGTGTGTTTTGACCCAGAGAGTTGGGATAAAAAAGCAACAATGGATTCCCATATAGAAAATATAATTGCATTTTTTATGTTTGTAGCACTTTATGTAGAATGCACAGATACTACGGCAATCTTAGTCTTGAAGTGCCAATCCACATGGATATAATCTAGTTATTTTTAATTGCTGCTGCATTTTAAAAATAATAATAGAATTAATATATCCATACGAGTGGGTCTGTGCTGTCAAAAATTACGACAAAAGATTTATATTGATAAGTCATCTAAAATGATGTCAACATATATCGTGATGTATCTACTTAAGACATTAGAAAAAAGAAAGCAAAATAATCCAAATTCCTGAGTTAGACAGGAGGGAAATTATATATATATATTCTTCATTTGTAAACGAGTGATTATGCAATCTAGGTTTCTACCATATGGTGTCTTCAGGCAATTTGCAATAACTGATTATATCATCTTTTTTAAGAACGCTCACATAACGGGGATTTTTTTGAACGCTCACGTAATGGGAAATTTTTTAACGTGCAGTTTTTTAAATTAGAAGGAATTATAACATTTTCATCCATGGTTATATGAACCTAATAGGTATTTTATGGTATGGCTATATTTAGTCATATTTTCTGTTCTTTCATTTAAGAATTCATTTTTGTTTGGGAATAACATAATCGCTAACTTCTCTTTCTGGTACAGTCTACATATTTTGCCACCATTGTAAGGCTTTGCTGTTTTCACTATACTCCACATAATGTCTGGGTCTTTTCTATATTTTAATTTCAATTTCCACAGGTGGCTAGCCAATTTTGGACAATTTTTTAAGTTTTCTATTTTAAATGTAGACCTGTGATTGAACCATCTGGTCTTAAAAGTGTTTTTGGTTGATCCAAAATTTTTTTTTTTTTTTAATCATTTCACCCCGAGCAAGGCGGAAATGCCACTGATGTGCAGGGGGCTACATAAAAGTAAAAAGATTAATTAGAAAAGAGTGAGGAGTACAAACTAGTTAGAAAGGAACAATAGAAAGCTGAGAAAGCAGGTACAATGACAGATACATAGGTGGAGAGAAAGGGAAGGTTATACGGGGGTGGGGAGAGAGCTACAGTCCAGTGGTTAGTAGATGAGTATTGACTTTGCATTTAAATTTCTGGAGGTTGTAGCCGTCAGGAAAGCAAGAATATGGGAGCGAGTTCCACAGGCGGGAAGTGCGAGAGAAAAAGCTGCAGGAGTAGAATTGTCGTCTGCATTTGGCTAACCTAACTGTGAATGGGTGGGACCCAGATGCCAGTCTGGTTGCACGAGTAAACACCTGTTAAGGAGGCATCAGTGACTTAAGTTCGTCTGAGCAGAAACCATGAAAGTATGTCTTGTTTTGACCATTCAAGTCATGTACTTTTGCTTTGTAAATGACTTCTTTTGTATTACAAAGTCTTTGAAATCAGCACTTATTTTTGTCCCTGCTGTTGCATTTTTTTATTAATGATTTTGTTTTGTACAATGCTATTTAAATTTCTGGCATTTTGTTTCTTTATAAATAAATACACAATGGTATTTATTATAATAGAGAGGATATATATATATATATATATATATATATATATATATGTACATATATTTTACTACTTGACTATGTAACTATTGCAAAGAAGTAAAATGATAAGTTAAAACATACAGCAAAAAAGTTTCATAACTAGTAGTGAAGTTTAATAACTGGTAGTAAAGAGAATGAACTGAGCCGATGCTGACTTGTAATTTTTTCTCCAATGAACTAAGCAGACACTGCCTTGCTATTGTCTCTCGGAACATGACAGGACAGAAATATATATATATATCTTAGAAGTAGTACAAACAAATGGGTTAACAGTCCACTGTTCATAGTAATTTACTTTTTTGAAGAGTGCTCGATACTTAGTAGAGCAATATTTATAGTAAAACTTTTACTATAAGCGTTTATAATAAAAATATAGTTTACTACAACACAAGAGGCAACAATGTGTTGCAAAGCTATGTTCTTATTATAAATACTTATTATAAAAATATTACTATATATCTATATATATGCACGGATGTGCGTTGTGGTCCAGTGGATATCGACTCAGAACAAGAAATCGAAGAGCCGAGTTTGAATTCCAGTTGAATTCCTTGCAATCATATATGTGCAAATACCCTTGGGAAAGGTATTAATTCATCTCTTTTCTCCAGCTATGGGTCAAATCACAGGACAGATTGGGTTCTATAGCCTTCGTTGGCAAGCAGTCTACTGCAGAAAGCAATGGCAACCTACTGCGGGATAATCTTCTGCCCAGTCAGTCATGTCTCTTTCGAGACACGATCGCCCAAGTGTGTATCATCTATGGCACTTAACTGATGGACATATATATATATATATATATATATAAAGCATTAATTTAAAACAGTGCTCGATATATGATGTATAGAGCTGTGAATATTTATTATAAATTATGTTTTAGAACATGTATATAATTTTTTCTATATATGTCCTCTCCTCTACAATCATATGTTTGTTTCCACGTTGGGTGTCCAACAAATGTTAAAACGTTAAAAAATATATATATATATAATGTGGAAATATATATATATATAATGTGGAAATAAATTATTTCTGCAACCTAGATTTCAACCTTTCAGTATCTTCAGGCGTTTTATAATAACAAATTTATATATATATATATATATATATATATATATACTAGCAGTATAGCCTGGCGTTGCTCGGGTGTAATGAAAGCTTTAAAACTAATCCATGGTCCTGGAGCTCAGACTCTTTGGACGTTGGCACGAAAAACTAAAAAGCCATAGTTGTTTCCAGTTAAAGCGAAACCATAGACCGAAAGAAAAATGAATGGATGTAAGTCAAATTTTGATTTCCTGGCATCGATGTCAAATTTTCTGCACTATTGTAAGAACTGCAACCTTGAAACTTCTGAATATTGTTTCTTATGTCTTTGTCTATGAGTGTATCAAATTTAATTAAAATCGGACCACTTCTAAAACCCGATTTTTTCGATATTTATCGGGGGTACCTAGATACAAAATCTAGCTAAGAACACTTGCAGATGCTTGTAGTACAATTGTGTAAATTTTCAAGAAAATCGGTTCCGCTGTTTCAGAGTCTATAGGTAACGAACACACACACAGACACACACACAAAGTTCCATTTATAAATAAGTTTAGATTGATAGATTTATATATATATATACACACACACACATATATATATATATATATATTTTTTTTGTTTTTCTTTAATCCGAAGTGGAAGAGTAGGAAGGTAAATTCCAAGAACCTGATCCTAATCAATATTAAAAATTTTTAACATTAAAAAGTGATGCAGGCAGAGAGCTCAATGTATTAAGAATACAGAGCCAATATAAATTAGAGAAAATTTTCTAAATTCAAAGGTGTCGGATGTACATTTTGACATAGGATCTCTAATAGAGACTCTACGTCACATCAGCGACATTGTTTTTCCAAATTGTGAAGGCCCTGAGTTAGAGTGTATACTCTAACTAGGTACACTAACTCAGGGCTTTCGCCATTTGGAAAAACAATGTCGCTGACGTGACGTAGAGTCTCTATTAGAGATCCTATGTCAAAATGTACATCCGATACCTTTGAATTTTGAAAATTTTCTCTAATTTATATATATATATATATATATATATATATATATATATATATATAAAAATAAAGCTTCTATGAGCATGACAGGAGGAAATTATATATATATATATGTATCTGAACCATCCAAACAAGAAAACTTTGACAGACCTAGATATATATAAATTATCAAAATAAACAGATTGTATAATAAACCTTGAAATAAGCTGATTAATAAAAATGGATTGATAGGCAGACAAATATGGTTAATGGATCAATAAACGTACATCAATATAAAGTTAAAAAGACCAGTGAACTCAAACAACAAACAGACCACTAAAGATACAGTTAAGAGAAAACACAAAATATTGTCCGCGTTATGTTTCAAATACTTAACATATTTGATGGCATAAAAGAATTTGGGAAATTGAAAACAAAAATAGGTTGTCTAATATTATAGGATTCTTTTTTTTTCTTATAATCATCTTGCCCCAAGCAAGGCATTTTACTACCACTGTTTTGCAGGGGTTTACATAAAAGGAAAGTTATGAGAATGAGTGACAGGTTATAGGGGGTATCAGGAAGTGGGTAAGAGAAGGATACTGATTAGAGTGGAGTGGACAAAAAAATGAGCATGAGAGAGAGGATGAAGGTTAGCAAGACAGGAGATGACTATTGATTTTACATTTAAATTGGAGATCGTAGCTGTTAGGGAAACAAGTAAATAGTAGGGAATTCCACAGGTAGAAAGAGCGAGAAAAGAAGCTGCTGGAGTAGAATTTGAGTTTATATTTTATTGGTTTCACAGTAAAAGGGTGGGACCTAGTTGCTAATTTTGTGACTTGAGTAAATTCATACATTGGGGACACCAGTGAGCTAAGTTCATCAGAGTAGAAGCCGTGAAAGTATTTGTAGAAGAGACACAGGGAAGCCACATTGTGCTGGTGAGAAAGTGACTGTATCAGAGCTGCTAAGTCAGGATCAATCACATTACAGATTCTTCATTGGATTTTGCCAAAGACACCCAGGTGGATAGCAGGGGCACCTGACCAAATTTTTTTTTTTTTTTTTTTTTTTTTAATCATATCACCCCGAGCAAGGCGGTAACGCCACTGATGTGCAGGGGCCTACGTAAGAGTGAAAAGATTGGAAAAGAGAAAGCCGGAAACCACATCCTAAACAGGGAACAAGGGATGAGCCTCTTCACCTGTTCAACAGACGTGGGTGGAGTATGAACCGGGTGATAGTTTAGTCTATCTACTCCAAATATAGCAGCAGTATTCAAAGCAGTGGCGGATGGTAGATTATATATGTGCAGAATTGTTTCAGACAAGAAAATCTTCCTGGCCCTATGCAGAGAACGAACTTTCTTAGCAGCGTATTTAGCTATGGATTCTATATAGTCATTCCACTTGAGGTCTGTTGTGAGAGTTAACCTGAGGAGGCACAGGGTTTTTCTTTCAGAGAGACTAGCCTGATCCATGCTAATGGGGGGTAAAAGCGATTGTCTGTGATGGTTAATAGATAGCAGCTTCGTTTTGGAAGCATTAAAATTCATGAGCCATTTCTTACCCCAGTCCACCTTGGATCGGAAGTCCTTTTCAAGCTCAGCTTTGTCAGCATCAGCAGACTTTTGATCAATGCGAGAGTAAACCGTAGCGTATATGCCTACTTGGGTTCTTATCTGGGAGATCGTTAATATAGATAAGAAAAAGCATAGAACCTAAAATAGAGCATTGAGGATGGTACAGTTTTTTTTTTTTTCATTTCACCTCAAGCAAGGCAATAAAGCCACTAAGATGCAAAGGATTACTGAGTATTAGAGAATATGACAAAAAAATTAAGAATAAAGAAGACAAAAGATAAAGACTGAAATTGCATTCAAATTTTTGAAGATCCAAGTTGAGTAGAAAGCAAGAATCTGAAAGGAAGTTCCACAATGCAAAGTCTAATAGAAAGACCTGTTAGCATAGAACTTACAGTTATATCTGCCATTCAAACTGTAAAATAATGAGACCTTACTGCACTTAAATTTGTAAAGTCTATGTACCATAGAAGAAAATTCATCTGCACAATTATCATGAAAGTATTTATAGAAAAAGCAAAGCTATGTTACAGTGCTTGGAAAGGAACTGAAGCTGAGATGCCAAGTCAGGATCAATAACATTGCAGATTCTTCTTTAGATTTTATTAAGGATCCCTGGCAGGAGAATCAGACCAGATGTGGCAGCAATATTCAAAGAATGGATGAATGGTAGACTTAAAAAATATTATGATAGATTCTGGCAAGAAAATCTTTTTAGATTTTATCAAGAATCTCTAAATATACAGTAGGAGCACCAGACCAGATGTACAAATCAAAATATTAACCTGAAAATTCCAATCATAATTTTAAATAGCCTCAACAAATCTACTCTCTGATATGGATACCATTTTCCCGCACTTCCCACCTCTGGAACTCCCTTCCATATACTTGCTTTCCTGATGGCTACAACCTTCAGGAATTTAAATGCAATGTCAATACCCATCTCTTATTCACTTGGCTCCAGTTCTTTCTACATCATCCCGTATATCTTGTTCTTTTCCTTTCTCTCTACCTTCGCAACTGTCTTCACACCTGTTCCCATCCTACTCTTGCCCTTTCTCTAACACCACCTGTAATTGGTTCGTCTTTCTCTTCACTCTTCTCCTGTCTAAACTTTTACTCTTATGTAGCCGTCTGTGTATCAGTGGCAGTACCACCTTGCTTGGGGTGAAATGATTAAAAAAAAGAATATCTAAGCTATCAGCTATATGCAACCATTTATTCAGATCAATGATAAAATATTGCTTCAAGAGGAGGAACTCTCCCGGTTTTAAAGAAGAAGACAATCCTTCATTGAATCTAATAGACGGATACTACAGAATCACAAAGAACCTTAAGAAATAAATCACTTGAAGACTTCCAACAGAAGCAACAACAAAATGGGTAGTACATGTAACTGGAAGGGAAAATAAAGATACAACCAACATGTTAACTTTTCCCACAACTTTATACAAAAGGTTAGGAAGGAAACTTCCATCAACACTAAAATGGGTGATAAAAGTGTACTTGAAAGACCTATTTTTCAGAAAAAACAGTTTGCATCTCCCAGATTTTACTCACAAGGTTCGGGTCAATCTGTGATTAGGTTGTTAGATACATGCCAATGCGTGTTGTGGTGTAATGGATATTGACTCGGAATGAAAAATCTAGTCGAATTTGTTTCATTCACTTGCAAGCATATACTGGGAAAGGTATTAATCCATCTCTTCTCACTCCAACTATGTGTTGAATAACAGGGTAGATTGAGTTCTATAGCCTTGGTTGGCAACTGGGCTAGCGCAAAAAGAAATGGCAACCTACTGCGAGAAAAATCTTCTGCCTAGTCAGTCATTGATTGCCGAAATGTCTATCACGTATGGCAATTAACTGACTGACTTACCAATGGTCTCACAATCATCGCCTCATGCAGATATAAAGTAGCTGTCTCCTTGACAAATCTTTTTTTTTATCGTTTCACCCTAAGCAAGGTGGTACTGCACTGATGCACAGAGGGCTACATAACAGTATAAAAGTTTAGGTAGGAGGAGAAAAAGTTTGGCAGGAGAGTGATGAAAAAAACGAACCAGTTACAGATGGTGTCAAAGAAAGGGCAAGAGAAGGATGGGAATACAGGTGTGAAGACAGTTGCGAAGGGAGAGAGAAAGGAAAAGAACAAGATATACTAGGTGTAGAAAGGACTGGATTAGAGATAGGAATTGACATTCAAACTCAGGTCATCTACCCATCTGGATAAGTAATAAACGTGAATAAAACAGATGATGACACAACTTTAACAGGTAAGAAGTTTTTTCTACTGAACAAAATGGTAAATATAGAGGGTGCTTCAAAAGTAACACCCTTTTTAGTTTTTTCTGAGCTGAGGGTGATAGGATAATGTGGAGAAACTGAGTGACCATCACAATCACCACACCTAACACCATCAGAAGTTTTATTTTTTTTTTACTTTTAGTTCACCCAATACAAGGCCTAAGTGCCACTCGAGGTAAAAGATTGAGACTGTTGTATAGATGAAAGAAGTATTATGAGGACATTTTGGATAGATATCAATTAACCCTGGACTTAAAAAGACCAACATTGTTGTTGTCAGGGAAGCATCCCCTTGGGAGTTTGTCTATAAAGTAACTATATTAGTGGAGTGGTATGTGTAGGAACAAATTTTTTTTTCTTTCTTCTTCTTCTTCTTTATGAACTAATAATCTGTCTCCTTTAACAGCCGAAAGCAGAAACTGCCGAATGTCAAATTGGGGCTCCATTTATCTCTCTTGGGCCGATTATGATTTGCATACGTGTGAGCCTCTTTTTCAGTTCTCCCGTGCATGTGCACAGTCAGTCAAGATTTCGTTGCCATGTTGCTTGTCTTGTCTAGCACTCGTTCTGCGGTTACAAAAGATGCAGGCAACCCTAAACCTATTGTTTGTCTAAAACCGTGTTCAAAACAGTGACAATTCTGGAGAAGAAGCTGTCTCAGTGGGATTTGTTTTTTATCAAAGGAACACAAAGTTAATGAGAATGGTTTGTCACTGTGAATATGGTATAGCGGGTACTAGTTTTGAAAGTAAGAGCTGGTGAACTAAGGAATGTAATTTATTTCTAACCATCTACCATAGTAAGTAATGATATAGTAATAAGAGACAACTGAAAGATTCGGTTTACAGGCTCAACTCAAAAACAGTTCCTAAAGCAATTTTTGATAAATTTTCTAAAATTAAATTAAAATTTATCAAATGGTCTGTAGAAGTGTTTAATTTTGACTCTCAAATTTCTCATTCCGAACTAATGTCCACTTGTTATATATCGCCGTACGACGACAAAACAACAAACACGCATATATAAAAATATAAGGTTATATTTTTATTAATGACGACGAACCGTGTGGAATAGAGAACGGAAGGGTGAGGGCGCACATAGAATGGGTTGACGGGAGCGTAATCTGCCTGTGTTGTCTCTCTCTGCTTCCACCGGCCGTTCTCTGCTACTGGCGAATCCGTGTGTCGAGGTCTTTATATAGTCCTCTAGAACCGGGACTTTCCTTCCGGTTTTGCCTCGCCCACGCAACGCCCACGTAATTCTAAGAGACACCTGATCTGTTTGCCTCTGTAGCCATTTCCGCCGCTGTCGGAAATAAGGTCAAATGACATCCGCTCCGGCCTCGACAGGATGTATTTCACAAACACCTGTCTTGTCGCTTCGCCGCCCCCTTCACCGACGGGAAACACCATCGCTTGCATCACTTCCTCGGGTGGGGCCAAATTGTTATATTACACACTGTTGAATACACCGGTTCTTGTTCGATCACTGAAGTTAAGCAATGTTGAGCCTGGTCAGTACCTAGATGGGTTACCGCTTGGGAGTACCAGGTGCTGCAAGTGTTTCTTGACAGATGTGCGTTGTGGTGCAGTGAATATCGGCTCAGAAAGAGAAATCGGGGAGCCGAGTTTAAATGGCAGTTAAATCCCCTGCATTCACTTTTGCACTAATACCCTTGAAAAAGGTATTAATCTATCCCTTCCCTCCAGTTATGGGTTAAATAACTGGACAGATTGGGTCCTATAGCCTTGGATGGCAACCAGTCTACCACAGCAGTTATTGGCAACCTGTTGCGGACAGAAGACAATAAAATAACACGATTTAAAGAGACAAGTTAATAACTGCCATTGCATTTAAATTTTTGGAGATCATAGTTGACAGGAATACAAGAAGTCAAAAGAGAGTTCCATAAATGAAAAGTGCTAGAGAAGAAATTTTTAGCATTGAACTTATGGTTACATCTAGTAATTTCAGCTGTAAAATGATGAGACCTATTTGCCAATCTAGTACTGCACTTAAATTCATAAAGTTGAGGTATCAAAGTGGGAAAGTGTTTGGAGCTGCAAGATACCAGATTAGGAGTGATAACATTGCAGATTCTGTTTTCAGTTTTGTCAAGAATCTCTGAATATGTAACAAAAACATCAGACCAGATGTGATAGAAATATTCAATCCACAAACGAATGGTAGATTTATACATATATAAGATAGATTCTGACGATAAAAAATGTCTCACATGACACAGTAAACCGACTTCCCTAGCAAAATATAATCAAATATTTTTCTTTTGCTTTGAGATGGGGGCATGATCATCACATTAAAGATACAACCAAGAGAGATACAAATATCTTGTTGCTCAATAGATTAATGATTGATTTTAGTGCCTTTTCACCATACATCAACAGACTGATTGATTTTTTTTGTTCATGAGAAATACAACTAAAGTATTCATATTTCTTGTGCACAGATGAAAAATAACATTTACTCAATGGTGATTGCATGTACATCCACAGGCAAAAAAAAAAAAAAAAAAAACTATTTGATGAAAAGCCATATAGATCCACCCAATGTTAAAGATTCATTATTGTAAACTTTGATGGAAAAATTAAGGCAGAAAATCTTTCCTCTCAAAGGTCAATCTAGAATTTAACCTATCTTCTTCTGGCATCTGTTTTAACTGACACCTTTATATATATATATATATATATATATATATATATATATTTACACTCTCACACCCTGATTGAGCACTCTGGAAGAATGGTAGACTTTGAAAAACAGTAGCTACTCTGACATCTAGGCATCGTTCATTGAGCAATGAATTAGAACACTCTCAGCTATTGGGTGTGTATAATGATAATATACATGCTAAAAAATCTGCCTCCTTCTACCAAGCACCCATAGCTCAGAGGCAGAATCGCCGACTGATGCCAATTGGGTCAGGTTTCAATCCTGGGTTAAAAGCAATTGGAGTCTAACCGTACTGATGAGCTGTGATACAGCGAAACAGATCTGTCTGCGGATGACTATATATATGTATATATATATTTCATTAAAATTCGTTAATTTCCATAACATGTTTACATTTGTTGACATTATGATACATTTCAGAGCAGATATGGTTGTTTGCGATGAATCAAACATTGTTATATAGGCTTGATTAAAACCTCATTTAGACTGGAGGCTATTCGCAGTTGAGCGGTCTAAGACATTGCCAGATCAAATGGTAGCTTCCCCTATGTAAATTGGGGTTGCAGGTTCGAATCCTGCTGAATGGCACACATTTTCGTAATAACAATTTATCGTAAATAATCAGGCTGGTAGATATAAATATATAATACTGTTTAATTAAAAAACAGAATATCTACTTAAATACAAGTATCGATAAAAAATAATGTTCAAACAATTCATTTCAAATTGTCAGTTGTTTATAACCAAATTTCATTAAAAGTCGTTAATTTCTGTTATATATATGTTAATTAATGTATAATTGGGCAGCAATCTTTCATCTAAACATGTTTCATCAAAAATGACTTACAAGGAAGATTTTATTTAATTTTTTCAGTATTTTTACATGTTTTCTTTTTGATGGAGATAAGGAATATAGAAATTTTCCATAATTTTTTATTTTCCAAGCGCTTTCAGCCTCTTCACAGGCTATTTTCAAGGATGGTATTTTTCAGGTGTTGTTATATCCTCAGGTTTGACTGTAATGTAATTTTATCATGTCGTGTCATTGCTAATGATTTTATCGTCAATTCATTACTAATAATTTTATCATGTCGTGTCATTGCTAATGATTTTATCGTCAATTCATTACTAATAATTTTATCATGTCGTGTCATTGCTAATGATTTTATTGTCAATTCATTACTAATAATTTTATCATGTCGTGTCATTGCTAATGATTTTATTGTCAATTCATTACTAATAATTTTATCATGATGTATTGCTAATGATTTTATCGTCAATTCATTACTAATAATTTTATCATGTGTTTTCATTGCTAATGATTTTATTGTCAATTCATTACTAATAATTTTATCATGTCGTGTCATTGCTAATGATTTTATTGTCAATTCATTACTAATAATTTTATCATGTCGTGTCATTGCTAATGATTTTATTGTCAATTCATTACTAATAATTTTATCATGTCGTGTCATTGCTAATGATTTTATTGTCAATTCATTACTAATAATTTTATCATGTCGTGTCATTGCTAATGATTTTATTGTCAATTCATTACTAATGATTTTATTGTCAATTCATTGCTAATGATTTTATCATGTTGTTTCATTACTAATGATTTTTCCTATACAAATGCATTGAACATGACTTTAAAATGAGCTGTTCTTTACAGATATACATAAAAAATTGATTCCTTTAATGCAGCGAACCAGCAATTACTAAAATAAAATACAGACATACATAATAAATGATTTTATAATAGGAATGCATTGCAAATATTTTATTCACTCTAATGATTACAGATAATGATGCAGGAAATATTGAAAACATATAAAAGAAGTCATTACAAATGATTTTACTGTAGGAATGCATAGTTAATGACTTTTTTTTAATGGGAATACATTTTAAATGATTTCACTGCAGGTTTTTGTTTGCAAATCATTTTACCCCAAACAAGGTGGGAATGCGGCTAGTACGCAGGAATTTACAGGAAGTGAAAGTGAGAGAAAAGACTGAATATAGGGAGGATTGAGAAAGGACAAATGATGAATGGGTTTCAAGAAGATAGAAGATGGTGATTGATGTTGCATTTAAATTTATGTAATCATTTTACCCCAAACAAGGTGGGAATGCCACTAGTACACAAGGGTTAACAGAGAATGAAAGTGAAAGAAATGACTGAGTACTGGCAGGATTGATGAAAGAACAAAATATAAATGAAATTCAAGAAGGTAGACAATGGTGACTGATGTTGCATTTACATTTTTGAAGATTGAATTTATTCAGGAAGCAAGTAAACAGAAAGGAGTTCCACAGGCAGAAAGAAGAAAAAAAAACTGTTGGAGTAGACGTGGCAGTTGCATTTAACTATTTCAACACTAAACAGGTGGGACCTAGATGCCAAGCAGGATTAAATTCGTGTAGTTAGGATACCAGGGAAAAAAAGTTCATCAGAGCAGTTTCCATGAAAATTTTTTTTTTAATCATATCACCCCAAGCAAGGCGGTAACGCCACTGATGCACAGGGGGCTACTTAAGAGTAAAAAGATTGGAAAAGAGAAAGCTGGAAACCACATCCTAAACAAGGAACAAGGGATGAGCCTCTTCACCTGTTCAATAGATGTGGGTGGAGTGTGAACCAGGTGATAGTTTAGTCTATCTACTCCAATTGAGAAAAAAAAAAGAAAGAAAAGAGTAAAAAGATTGGAAAAGAGAAAGCCAGAAACCACATCCTAAACAGGGAACAAGGGATGAGCCTCTTAACCTGTTCAATAGACGTGGGTGGAGTGTGAACCGGGCGATAGTTTAGTCTATCTACTCTAATAAATATTTACAGAAAAGACAGGGTCGCCATTCCATCTTGGTGAGATAGTGACTGAAGTCAATATGCCAAGTCAAGATCAGGTACATTGCTGATCCTTCTTTGGATTTTGCCAGGAACCTCAAGATGTATCGTGTAGAATTGGTAAATAACAACAGAGAGTAATCAGCTTTACCAGTAAATTAGTAGGTGATTTATATAACAGCCTGAGAGATTCCACTCTGCTATCCAGGCAGATCTATTCTGCAGGTTCTGATTGGCTGATGATTCCAGTGTGGATATTGTGCTTAATAAATATCAGAATATCTACCCTATGGTGATTGAAGAAAAGGACATGTATTAAATTACAACCCTGCCAACTGGACGCTAGTTGGAAACATCCTTGCGAAGGTGAGTCTCATAGTCTTAATTATCCATATAGAAAAGCCCAGACTAAATACGGCAGCAGTATTCAATATTCAGATGAATAGCAGATTTTTAAGTATTTTTTTTTTTTTTTTTTAATCATCTCACCCCAAGCAAGGCATTCCACTGCCACTATTGTGCATGGGGCTACATAGGGGAAGGTAAAGAGAAGGAGTGGATAGACATAGGGAATGTCAGGAGAAAGGTGACAGATGAGTAAGGATAGCGAGGATGAGGGTCGGGCAGATGGGAAGAGTGCTTGATAGAATGGGAGCAGGTTAGTGTGTTAGGAGGTGTCTATTGACCTTACATTTAAACTCCTGGAGATTGTAGCCGTCGGGGAAGCAATCGTTTGGAAGGGAATTCCACAGTCGGGAAGTGCGAGGAAAGAAACTGTTGGAGTAGAAGTTACGGCTGCATTTTATCGGTTTCACTGTAAAAGGGTGGGATCTAGTTGCTAATCTAGTATCTCGTGCAAATTCGTATTTAGGGGGCACCAGTGATCTAAGTTCATCGGAGCAGAAGCCGTGAAAGTATTTATAGAAGAGACACAGGGAAGCCACGTCTCGCCGGTGGGAGAGAGACTGCAGGCGGTCTGCCAAGTCGGTATCTATCATATTACAGACCCTCCTCTGAACCTTATCGAGAAGCCCAAGGAGAACAGCAGGGGCACCCGACCAGATATGGCAGCAGTATTCAATGCACGGGCGGATGGTAGATTTGTAAATGTGCAGGATAGATTTAGATGGAAAAAACTTCCGGGCCCTACACAGAGAACCGACTTTCATAGTATGCCAAATGGACTCTGATGACAAAAATTTTCTGCCGTAACAGTGACCTAACTTTCCTTGGAGTCAAAGCAGCTATTGATTCAATGCAGATGCTCCACTTCAAGTCATTTAAAAAGTTGAGGCCAAGAAGATACAGTGTGTTGCTTTTGAAAAATCGAGCATCGACCAGACTGATAGCAGGTAGAAACATTTCTCTATGGTGGTTAAATGAGAGCAGTTTTGGACGAACTTGTATGACATTACCACCACCTGTAAATGTTATCATTTTTTTTTTACTTTTTTCAGTGCAATATCATTGATTTAGACTCTAAACTTTCCGATTATCAAAAATAAAATTTGGAAAAAATTAATTATATAAGATTTTTAGGGGGTGCTCAGTTTTTCATACAACATTATAGTAAATCAATCCTCCATTTTGGAAACACTTGCGTTGGGGGTTGCTTTGATGTTGCTGAGACCATGTATAGAGAAGCTTACAATTTGAAGATCAACAAAGCCATCAAAAATTTTTAATTATCTTTATTTCATATCAATGAAAAATAATTTATTTAAAACATTAGAAAAAAAAAATTTGGACAGAGTTTCTTTAAAATAATTCCTGTTGTAAAAAAGATTTGTTGGAATAAAAAATGATATATAAAACATTAAAAAAAATTTTTTTTTACAGAAAATCTTTAAAATAATTCCTATTCTAAAAAGATTTTGAATAAAAACATATTTCCAGAACAGTTTTTTTTTCGTCAATTTCCTACAAATTTTGAAAAAAAAAAGAAAAAAAGCAACAACTTAAAGAGAATGTTTCCAAAATGGAGGATCAATTTACTATAACATTGTATGAGAAACTGAGCACACCCTAAAAATCTTTAAATATTGAATTTTTTCCAAAATGTTTTTGGAAAATTGAAAACCTTATGTACTTATCAATAAGAATGCATTGAAAAAAAAACCAGATATCAACAAATTTACAGGTGGTGGTAATGTCATACATGTCTGCCCAGTTTTGTCTTGGAGGTGTTAAAATTTAAAAGCCATTAACAGACCTTTCCTAGAGCAGCAGCTATTTTGACTTTGTCAGCTCTGACAGATTTTCTATCAAGATTGGAGTAAAGGGTAGCGTTATCAGTATATTTACTGTTATTTGTCTATATTTCTGAGATGAGGTAGTATTTACAGTATTTACATTATTCGAACTATTGTCCTCATCTTTGTTGCCATTTGCCATTTGTATGACGTTTAATAATAGATCATTCTATTTGTCTATATTTCTGAGATGAGGTAGTATTTACAGTATTTACATTATTCGGACTATTGTCCTCATCTTTGTTGCCATTTGTATGACGTTTAATAATAGACCATTCTATTTGTCTATATTTCTGATATGAGGTAGTATTTACAGTATTTACATTATTCGAACTATTGTCCTCATCTTTGTTGCCATTTGCCATTTGTATGACGTTTAATAATAGATCATTCTATTTGTCTATATTTCTGAGATGAGGTAGTATTTACAGTATTTACATTATTCGGACTATTGTTCTCATCTTTGTTGCCATTTGTAGGACGTTTAATAATAGATCATTCTATTGTCTATATTTCTGATATGAGGTAGTATTTACAGTATTTACAGTATTTACATTATTCGGACTATTGTCCTCATCTTTATTGCCATTTGTAGGACGTTTAATAATAGATCATTCTATTGTCTATATTTCTGAGATGAGGTAGTATTTACATTATTCGAACTATTGTCCTCATCTTTGTTGCCATTTGTAGGACATTTAATAATAGATCATTCTATTTGTCTATATTTCTGAGATGAGGTAGTATTTACAGTATTTACATTATTCGAACTATTGTCCTCATCTTTGTTGCCATTTGCCATTTGTATGACGTTTAATAATAGATCATTCTATTTGTCTATATTTCTGAGATGAGGTAGTATTTACATTATTCGGACTATTGTCCTCATCTTTGTTGCCATTTGTAGGACATTTAATAATAGATCATTCTATTTGTCTATATTTCTGAGATGAGGTAGTATTTACAGTATTTACATTATTCGGACTATTGTCCTCATCTTTGTTGCCATTTGTATGACATTTAATAATAGATCATTCTATTTGTCTATATTTCTGAGATGAAGTAGTATTTACAGTTTTTACATTATTTGGACTATTGTCCTCATCTTTGTTGTCATTTTTATGATGTTATGGAGGAAGAAAGGGGATCACTGCCCTCTATGGAATGAAGCTGGAATGATAGAGAATGCCACTGGAAACTACACAAACTTAAGAAATCAGCACATATGCGAGGCTACAAAAATCTCCTAAGCCGACCAAACATAGAAATGAACAAAATATGGGAACCAGAAATACGGAGTGCCGGAGAAAATCAGTGGTATCAAAAATTGCAATATGAGCTCTGGTAAAAAATCCTAGAGAAAACCATTATCATCAAAATACTAGAGAAAACCATTAACATCAAAAATTTGCAATATGAACTCTGGATATTAGGTTTATAAAATTTCAATACGAACTCAAGACATTATAAGTCCCAAAAATTCAGTTGTTCTTGTCCGTAAGGATATAGACGTTGGATAGTTCCTGAGTTAACTCTTACAGTTGTGAGTTCAATACCAGGCTACAGCAGTGGTGAACAAGTGACTTGCGGGGTTAGAGGGAGATAACTCATGACTTCCAATTGAGGCTTTACGCAAGGAATGGAGTTCATATAATTGTAATTACAATAATAATTTATTGTAATAAAGGGTTTGGTTCGAAATTCCTAGCACCTAAAGAAAGAGCGTACAATGGCCGAAATGTCATACAAATAGCAACAAAGATGAGGACAATAGTCCGAATAATGTAAATACTGTATCTACTTGTTACTTGTAAAATTCCAATCTGCCAGAGTGTACAATGGCCAAACGTAATAAATATATCAATAAAGATGAGGACAACAGTCCGAACAATGTAAATAAGATAATATTATTCTAAATTAAATATTCCAAACCAAATATATGTTTATCTTCCTATTCTTTTCTCTATCTGAATTTATATCTATCTCTTTATCTATATATATAATTCTATCATCCTGATTGCCATAGTACAACATTTCAGCCATTGTATCAACTGGCCTTCTTCAGATACCTGTCACATTTGTTAACCTGGGAATTTCAAACAGACCCTTTTATTCAATCCATGCGAACAGACTTTTCCCATTTCAATAATCACACTTGGGGATTACTCATATCAAATAATTATTCCTCGTTAATACATCCAAGTGATGCTATTTGATTCTACTGAACCAGAGCATACAGCTTTCTCTGCCTCACCCAGAAACCAAAATCCCAACCACCAGGCAATACACTGATATTTGGCAGATCAATAGATTATTGATTGATTTTTATGGGCTTCTCACTCATCATACACACACTGATTCATTCATTTGTTCATGAGAAGTACGATTGAAGTATTCATATTCATTGTGCACAGATGATGAATGACACTCTCTCAAAAGCACTTCTTTTATACTGTTGTAACAGTATAAAAAAAGCTTTCTTTTTTATACATTTTCATATGTTAAGTATAAAAAAGTATTTTTTATAGTGATGTAAGTATAAAAAAGTCTTCTTTTTTTATATATTTTCATACTGTTAAGTATGAAAAAGTATTTTTTAAACAACTGCAACATTATAAAAATGGCTTCTTTTTTATATATTTTCATACTGTTAAGTGTAAAAAAGTATTTTTTATAATTTTGTAGCAGTATAAAAAAGTATCGTAACACCAGTAAAAATGCCTTTTTATCCCATTGTAACAGAATTAAAAATGCCTTTTTATGTCCTTTTTAAAAATGCCTTTGTGACACCATTAAAAATGCCTTTTTATACCCTTGTCACACTATTAAAAATGACCTTTTTATGCCTTTGTGACACCATTAAAAATGCCTTTTTATACCCTTGTCACACTATTAAAAATGACTTTTTATGCCTTTGTGACACCATTAAAAATGCCTTTTTATACCCTTGTCACACTATTAAAAATGACTTTTTATGCCTTTGTGACACCATTAAAAATGCCTTTTTTTACCCTTGTCACACTATTAAAAATGCCTTTTTATGCCTTTGTGACACCATTAAAAATGCCTTTTTATCCCATTGTAACAGTATTAAAAGTGCTATTTTTAATACTTTTACAGAAGAATAACTTTCATTCAAACACTCTCTTTTATTATACACTTATTAAAGAATAATTTTCCCTGAAAAACTCTCTTTCTCTTTTATACTATTGGTTTACCTAATAAAATGCTCGAGGGCCACTCATGTTAATGTCTTACTGAACAAGATTGTTGTAAGGGGTGAGGGGAACAAGTAGCATGAAAATAGTGCAAACTATGAGCATATGTAGCATATGAAACAGTTGACCCTACACTTGAAGAGACAAAGATGTTAGTTCTCAGAGAAGCATCCTCTTGGGAGTTTGTTCCACAAAATAACAGTTCTGGAGAGCAAGCTGAGAGGAACTTACTCTTTATCAAAGGAACATGATGTGGATGGGGATGATTTGTCAAAGGGTATATGGCATGGCAGATAGCAGTTGTAAAAGCTCATGTTGGTCGAACCAGGGAATCCAACTTCTCTGGACATCTGCCAGAGTAATAAAGATGTCATTATTACAATGTTTCAGCTGTTGTACGCTCCGGCCTTCTTCAGGTGCTAGGATTTGTTAACCAAACCCTTTATTACAATCACTGGGGTATATAGTGAGGAGCCAGCAACATTTTGTCTGTGCGGCATGGGCTGCAGTGTGGAAAATAATTCATTACCCACAACATGGCATAATTTCATTTTTTTTTTTAACTCTGTCAAGTTAGGACAGTAAGCGCTTGCTTGTACATCTCAGTGGTAGAGAAAACGTCAAAAAACCAGAATGTCAAAATATCCATTTCAACTGTAATCACAAGCTTAGTCTGGCACAAGTATATCACCCAGTAAGGATCAAAACTCACTACAGTTGTAATGGTCTGCCAGGATGTTAAATTAGTAAATATTGATCAGTGATAACAAAATTTAGTGTAGAAGATAAAGAAATCCGAATATAGAATAAGCTGAACTAAGGGTAGTTTCACACAACACCACCACTTGCTATAATACTAAAACATTAACATGAAAACTTGAGATATATTTTTAAATAACTACATCAAATCAAGACTTTCATATAAATGTCTTGCATAGCGACCAACCTATTCCAAAATATCTAAAATTGTCAGCTGTATACAAATGCTTCCTCAGATCAATGATTAAAAATAGCTTTGATGAAATGAAGCAGGTAGGTGTTAGTGAGGACCATCCTTCTTCAAACATTATGAACTGATGCTACAGAATTACAAAGATTTTTTATCAAACCACATCTTTTGAGGATTTTCAACAGCAGCAACAACCAAAATGTATAGCTCATGTCACTTTACGAGAAAAAAAAAGATCTAATCAAGATGTTCATGTTCCACACTACTCCAAACAAAAGATTATCAAGGAAGCCCCTATCAATATTGAAAAGAGCAGTTAATGAACATGAGAATCCTATTTTCCTGAAAAAATTGTTTTAATAGAAAGATTTTATAAATTTCAACCGATGATAGTAATGGCTGCTCACTCAATAAATGCCAAATATTTCCTTATAAGGAAACAGCTAATAATATCATTGCCATTATCATGTACTAGCAGTATAGCCTGGCGTTGCTCGGGTGGAATGAAATCTTTAAAACTAATCCATGGTCCTGGAGAACAGACTCTTTGGACGTTGGCACGAAAGACTAAAAAGCAATAGTTGTTTTCACTTAAAGTGAAACCGTAGACCGAAAGAAAAATGAATGAATGTAAGTCAAATTTTGATTTCCTGGTATCGATATCAAATAAGTTTTTTTCCGTCGTAAACTGAATTTTGAAGGCTAAATAAGTTTTCGGAGTAAATGGTATCATGGCTGAGACTAAGAACTACAATTATGCCTACTGAGAGTCAAACCCGAAGCAAAAACTAAAATAAAAAGGCTGAAAAAATACAGACATACAGGCAGATGAACAGACAGACACACACACACACAAACATCTTGCCTTTTATATATATATATATATATATATATATATATATATATTATCAATTTTCTGCACTATGGTAAGAAATGTAAACCTTGAAACATCTGAATATTGTTTCTTATGTCTTTGTCTATGAGTGTATCAAATTTGATTATAATCGGACCACTTCTTCTATAACCCGATTTTTTCGATTATCGATTTTCGATATTTATCAGGGGTACAACTGTGTAAATTTTCAAAAAAATCGGTTCAGCCGTTTCGTGTGTCCATAGGTAATGGAAACACACACATACACAAAGTTCCATTTATAAATAAGTTTAGATTTATATATATATCTAAACTTATATATATATATATATATATATATATATATGAATGCATAAACATCCCACACACAGCGTGAACTTTAATCACTGATGGATCATTTCTCTCAGGCTTGCAGAGACTTTGGGCTGACATTCGCATATTTATCGGGGGTAGCTCGACACTAAAACCTAGCTAAGAACACCCGCAGACACTTCTAGTACAACTGTGTAAATTTTCAAGAAAATTGGTACAGCCGTTTCGTGTGTCTATAGGTAACGGGGACACACAGACAGACAGAGAGAGAGACACACACACACAGAGACAGAGTTCCATTTATAAATAAGTTTAGATAGATTATAAAATAATTAGAAATAAATTAGAAATAACCAAAATAATCACTAATGAGACAAAAATTAAAAAACAATAAAATTACAAAAGCTATAATTAACCGCATTTAGATTCACAATTAATTCTACTCAATTGAATAAAGTGATAATATAATCATTGCTACTGATATAATAACCATTAAGATAATAGACTTAAAATACCCGACTATGTTACATATGATGATACACTGAACAGCATATATAAATAGTAGGGCTTTCAGACAATACACATGGGCCAAAGATTGAGCTCAAGCATGATACAGAATGTCATGCTTACCCCAGTGATCACACTTGTATCTATACAAGTATATATATATATATATATATATTTTAATTCAGATACTTCAATCCAAGGGAAAAAAGCAGGAAGGTAAATTCCAAAAAACCCAATCCTAATTAATATTAAAAATTTATTTTAATATTAAAAAATGATACAGGAAGAGAGCGCCATGTAATAAAATATTACAGAGCAAATATATATTAAAAAAGGATTAATTCAAAGATGTTGAATGGCCATTTCGATATGAAGATCCCCACGGGGGATGACACATCACCTCAGCAACAGAAAAAAAAGGTTTCTGAAAGGTTTTTTCTGTTGCTGAGGTGATGTGTCGTCCCCCGTGGGGATCTTCATATCGAAATGGCCATTCAACATCTTTGAATTAATCCTTTTTTAATATATATATATAGATATATATACACACACACACACACACAACCGGCCATAATTATTAGGCTACCCTAGTGTTTAAAAAAAAATGTATTCCCTACTATTCTTTAGTATTTATTGCCAAGTGAATAATTGTAAATGAAAACAGAATGGTTCTTTTGTTAATATTGCACAATAACATGTGCATCAAATGAATTTATAAATATTTAATAATTACCCATATTGCAGTTTCATCAATGAAATAATGAAAAAAGTTTAGGGTGATTCGGAAGAGTTCATCTTTGCTTCCTTGCCTTGTAAAATTTTGCAAAGTAATAATGACAAAAGAACCATTCTATTTTCATTTAGAATTATCCACTTAAAAATAGTATAAAATACATAATTTCTTTTAAAAACTGGGATGGCCTAATAATTATGGCCGGTAGTGTATATATATATATTGATTGTTAAATTACTTAGTTTTTGGTTATATTAAAATTAGACCAGTACACATTTGTATTAAAATGTGTTCAATACAATTATATTGTAGAACCTTTGAATATTCTTCATTTGTAAACGAGTTATTACTCGACCTAGGTTTCTACCATGTGGTGTCTTCAGGCGATTTATAACATGGTAGAAACCTAGGTTGTGTAAAAACTCATTTACAAATGAAGAATATATATATATATATATATATATATATATATATATATATATATATATATAAGAAAACTTAGCAAATAACTAAATGGTTATAAATTAAGAATTTATTTCAGTAGTTGCAAAAATTATATATATATATATATATATATATATATAATGAAACAATTTGGATGAATTTATGAATCCATTTGTAATAATTTATATTGTGGATATTTTATAAATATCTGCTCCTTGGACCAAAACTTTTCATAAAAATGAATGGATTAGATTTATCCAGATGAAAGGAATCATGGGGGACTGGGGAAAAAGGAAAACATTTTATCAAGAGGAGACGGGTTTAGTTATACAGTGTTAATCATTAAGCACAGCTATTTTCCTTTCTGAAAAATTTTGGTCTGAGAAGTGGATATTTATAAAATATCTGTGAAATAAACTATTAGCAATGGATTTGTCAATTTGTCAAATTAATTTTCATTATAATACTCAGTTATATTCTAACATTCAGTTCTCATTGGATTATGATCCCCTGTGGAATTAACTCTACAAATTACCAAGGATACTTCTTTATACATATATATATATATATATATATATATATATATATATATATATATATATATATATATATCTAAAATTATTTATAAATGGAACTTTGTCTGTGTTTGTGTGTATCTGTTACCTATAGACTCTAAAATGGCTGAACAGATTTTCTTGAAAATTTACACAGTTGTACTATAAGCGTCTGCGAGTGTTCTTAGCTAGGTTTTGTGTCAAGGTACCTCCGATAAATATCGAAAATTAATAATCGAAAAAAATCGGGTTATAGAAGGAGTGGTCCGATTTTAATCAAATTTGATACACTCATAGACAAAGACATAAGAAATGATATTCAGAAGTTTCAAGGTTGCAGTTCTTACAATAGTGCAGAAAATCATAATATATAAATGGCAAGATGTTTGTGTGTGAGTCTGTTTATCTGCCTGTAGGTCTGTATTTTTTCAGCCCTTTTATTTTAGTTTTTGCTTCGAGTTTGGCTCTAAGTAGATATAATTGTAGTTCTTAGTCTCAGCCATGATACCATTTACTCAGAGGACTTATTTAGCCTTCAAAATTCAGTTTACGACAAAAAAACTTATTTGATATCGATACCAAAAAATCAAAATTTGACTTACATTCATTCATTTTTTTTTTCAGTCTACGGTTTCGCTTTAACTGGAAACAACTATTGCTTTTTAGTCTTTTGTGTCAACGTCCAAAAAGTCTGAGCTCCAGGACCATGGATAAGTTTTAAAGCTTTCATTACAGCCGAGCAATGCTGGGCTATACTGCTAGTATATGTATATATATATATACATATATATATATATATACACATGATAAATATAGAATACCTTAAAACTATATTGTATGTTTTAATGTGCTCAATATCAGAGATAGACCATGTATAAATATACCAGTGGACTTTGAAGTAAACACCCAGAGGTGACAGTCTGTTTCATGCCAAATGCAATTGTCAGGCATGCCTCTGAGTGTTGCCTTTAATATCCACTTTTTCTATACATATATATATATATATGTTTGTGTGACGTTGAGTACACCGGTTCTCATCTGATCAGCAAAGTTAAGCAACAATGAGCCTAGCCAGTACTTAGGTGGGTGACCATTTGGGAATAAAAGGTGCGGTAAGCATTTCTTTATAGATGTGCATTGTGGTGCAGTGGATATCATCTCAAAATGAGAAATCAGGGAGCCGAGTTCGAATTCCAATTGAGTGCCCTGCATTCACTTCCACGCTAATATCCTTGGGAAAGGTATCAATCTGTCCCTTCCCTCCAGTTATGAGTTAAATGACAAGACAGGTTGGGTTATAAAGCCTTGATTGGCAACCAGTCTACTGCTAGCAGGTAGTGGCAACCTGTTGCTGGATAATTAAAAAAAAAATCCTGAGTTCTATTGTCTGCTTCATTGGTGGCATTTCTATGCACCAATGGATGGTTCTGCACAAGCCTTCACCATTTTAATCAAATCACTTTAGTGAGTCTTCTGGTAGTTTACCTTGGTTTCATAAATGAAGCAATTAGACTGTCAGATCCTCATATGGGAGAGTCCATTATATATATATACAAAGTAGATTATTTGATATTTAAGTCAGGTAAAATCCGATAGAGATGAACTCAAAAGAATTTCCATAACATATAATAACATTATAAATACCAAAATCTGCTGTTATGAGCTGTTACCACAGTGATAAAGGCATGCCATGATTGTTAATGTCAATTCATTTATCACTGAAAATTTGAAGTCTTAAATACACTCAGAAGTATTGCAATAACTGGAAGGTATTGAGTTCAATCCCTGGTTTCATGTAGTAACACTAACCAGGTATATTTTGGTATTGATTATATATATATACATATATCTATATATATATATATATAAATACACAATGTGCATTGTGGTGCAGTGGATATTGGCTCAGGATGAGAAATCAGGGAGCCGAGTTTGAATTCCAGTTGAATGCCCTGCATTCACTTACACGCCTTGAGAAAGGTACTGGGTTGTATAGACTTGGCTGGCAACCAGTCTACTACAGCAATTAGTAGCAACGTGTTGCGGGATCATTAGAAGACTGTGTTCTATTGGCTGCTTCGTCTGTGGCATTTCTATGCACTGAATTAGTGTATCAATAGTTCCGGAAAGCGTGGATGGTTCTGCACAAGCCTTCACCATTTTAATCGAATCACTTGTGTGGGTCTTCTGGCGGTTTGCCTTGATTTAATAACTGAAGCAATTAAGTTGTAAGATCCTCATACATCGAATTTTGACTGGAGAGTCCATTATTATATAGATAGATAGATCTAAACTTATTTATAAATGGAACTTTGTCTGTGTGTGTATCCGTTATCTATAGACTCCGAAACGGCTAAACTGATTCTTTTCAAAATTTACACAGTTGTACTATAAGTGTCTGTGAGTGTTCTTAGCTAGGTTTTGTGTCGAGGTACCCCCTATAAATATCGATAATCGAAAAAATCGGGTTATAGAAGGAGTGGTCTGATTTTAATCAAATTTGATACACTCATAGACAAAGACATAATAAACGATATTCAGAAGTTTCATGGTTGCAGTTCTTACAATAGTGCAGAAAATCATAATATATAAAAAGCAAGATGTTTGTGTGTGTGTCTGTTTATCTGCCTGTATGTCTGTATTTTTTCAGCTCTTTTATTTTAGTTTTTGCTTCGGGTTTGGCTCTAAGCAGGTATAATTGTAGATCTTAGTCTCAACCATGATACCATTTACTCAGAGGACTTATTTAGCCTTCAGAATTCAGTTTACAACGAAAAATCTTATTTGATATTGATACCAGGAAATCAAAACTTGACTTACATCCATTCATTTTTCTTTCAGTCTACGGTTTCGCTTTAACTGGAAACAACTATTGCTTTTTAGTCTTTCGTGCCAACGTCCAAAGAGCCTGAGCTCCAGGACCATGGATTAGTTTTAAAGATTTCATTACACCCGAGCAACGTCAGGCTATGCTGCTAGTTTTTTTATAAAACCACATTTTAGCTGCTTCGAGTCTTTCCTTCATCTTTGATGAGATTGTCCAGCATTTGTTATCATATTGAATGACAGACATCATATAATACTCTAGTGCATTTTTCTTTGTTTCCAATATTCTGCTTGGCTTTTGGAATGCATCCTTGGCCATGCAAATATGCCTTCGGATTTCAGTGTCACACTTTCCATATTCTGTTAAAACACTTCCCAGTTATTGAAATTTCTCAACCTGCTTCTATAATTGCTCGTGTCTTAGTGGCATTACTGCCTTGCTTGAATTGAAATGATTAAAAAAAAGCTTGAAATATGATTTCTTTATTGGCATGGCAAAGGACACATTCCAAAAGCTGAGTAAAGTATCAAGACACAGGAAACTTTCACTAGAAACAATGAAGAGAGTATTAGATTACTATGTAATCTCAGTTCTTTTATACGGCAGTGAATGTTGAACAATATCATCAAAAATGAAGGAAAAACTTGAAGCAGCAAAAATGTGGTTCTACAGAAGGACGCTGCAGATACCATGAACTGAGCATGTGAGCAATGACGAGGTGTTGGAAAGAATGGAAATGAAAAGGAAATTAATATTGAGCATTAGGAAAAGACAACTAAAGTTCCTTGGACATCCAATGAAGAAAGAGGGCTTGGAGAACCTGATACTGACAGGCCAGATAGAGGGAAAAAGATACAGAGGAAAGCAGCAGATAACATATTTGAAGTGATGGAGAAAGTATATGAAGCTGAGATACCAGGTCAGGACTGATAATAATGCAGATTCTTGTTTGGGTTTTATCAAAAATCTCTAAATATAAAGCAGATGCACTAGACCAGATATAAAAAGAGAAACATTATTAAGGATTGAGAACAATAAAAGAAGAATCAGGAGAGTAGATAACAATTGGCATTGCATTTAAGTTTTTGAAGATCAAAGTTGGCTCAGAAGCATGAAGCCGGAAGAGAGTTCCTCAAGCGAGAAACGCAAGAAAAGAAACTTAGCACATAATTTTCAGTTATATCTAGCAAATTCAGCTGTAAATTTAGTTGGTCAATGAAGAGCCATATGTGATACATGCTTAGGTGATCATGTCTTGAAAGAAACATGACTGCCTGGGCAGGAGATTTTCCTGCAGTAGGTTCACATTTGGTCAGTGGTGAAAATTTGTTCTGCTAGTATTGATGTTAGTATTTGATTTTGTTTTGAAATTAACCTCTCTTGTGTTCTAACAGACTGAAGAGTTGAAAATTGGGCAAGAATAGATTAGAACTCCGCTACTATGAATGAAAAGTTATTTTGTTTAATTTAGTGAAGTAACATACTTATACCCAAACTCATTCTTAAGTTGTGTATATGATAGTGGTGTAGAAGTTTTTCCCGTCTGAAAAATCCTGCAAATATATAAATCTACCATCCACCTGTGCATTGAATACTGCTGCCATATCTGGTTGAGAGCTCCTGCTATACCCCTAGCTGTCCGTGACAAAATCCAACAGAGAATCTCTAATGTAATCAATCCCGACTTGGCAGCTCAGATATAGTCACTTTTCCACCAGCACAATGTGGCTTCCTTGTATCTCTTCTACAAATACTTTCACAGCTTCTGCTCCAATGAACTTAGTTCACTGGTGCCCCCTATATATGAATTTAGTCAAGCCACAAGATTAGCAACTAGGTCCCACCCTTTTATTGTGAAACCAATAAATTGTAAACGCAAATTCTACTCCAGCAGCTTCTTTTCTTGCATTTCCCGCCTGTGGAATTCCCTTCCATTTACTTGCTTCCCCGACAGCTACAATCTCCAAGAATTTAAATGTAAAGTCAATAGTCATCTCCTATCTCACTAACCTGCATCCTCTCTCTCATGCTCCTTTCTCAATCCACTCCACTCTCATCAGTATTCTCATCCTTCTCTTACTCACTTCCTGAAACCCCCTATAACCTGTCACTCTTTCTCATAACTTTTCTCCTATGCAACTCCCTGCAAAACAGTGGCAGTAAAATACCTTGCTTGGGTGATATGATTATAAAAAAAAATGAAGACCTGCCTCCTCAGAAAAATCTCGGCTCCTAAATAGCCCCCTTCTTCAGAATTCTATAATTGCCACTGAACACCAATATGATAAGCTTCGTAGTTGTCACACATAAAGGTTGTTAATCAGTGGTCATCGGTTGACCCTTCACAGGATGTCATCACTGTGATTGGTTCTTTCAGCACCAAAACATATATTTGTGATTGACGAACATTCAGCACACCTATCAGAATGGAAAAGGCCATGATGTTTTGCTTGATTAGGCTACCATCTGGTGAGACACTGGAATGTGATGAGTTTCTCTACCTCATGTTTGTCTGTCACTATTCTTACATAGTTACCTCAACACCAGTTAAAAGTACCTCTGTTCACCGATGACCAATCCGTATTTATATATGCTTAGAATTTGCACAGTTATAAATATTTTTATGGCATTTGTTCTGAGTTTTCCACTCTAGTACCTCAACTTCATGGATTTAAGCTCAGTACTAGATTGTTAGATAGGTCTCATCTTATTACTGTTGAAATAGCTAAATGTAACCGTAAGTTTCTAACAGTTTCTTCTCTAACACTAATTGCTTTTGGAACTTGTCAGGATCCTTGATTGATTTGATTTTTGACAACTTATGATATTTTTTCTCCAAATTGCATTAAGAAGTCTCTAAAAAATAACATTGATTTTTTCCAAGTACAAGTTCTGCTTAACCCATAGCTAGGGGCAATGGAATTGTAACTTTAAGTAAGGGGAATGTGCAACAAGTTGTTGTGGAGTAGTTTTTGCACTGAAGTTATAATCGTGTGATGTTGGTTGCTAGTTGACTTAATGCATTCAAAATGTTAGGAACTTGTTAATTTTCTACTGTAAAATGACTCCTTAGTGTTTGGCTAAATGCCAACTAATATCAACTACCTAGTGGTTCTACTGAACTCCAATAGAACTCTAAAGAACTCTCTAGAACTTCTCAAGAACTTCTCAAGTTAATTTCCTATTAACTCTTGTTAATATAGGAGGGAGAGTCCATTATTTTAGGAATGGGTGTGTTTCACCGTAACACAAGTTTCGGTAATAAAAACAGAGTTAATAAAGAAAGAAGTATTGTTAGGAGAACAAACTCTTTGGACGTTGGTGTTTTACGTCATAAACTGAATTTCGAAGGCTAAATAAGTCCTCTGAGTAAATGGTATCATGGCTGAAACTAAGAACTGCAATTATACCTACTTAGAGCTAAACCCGAAGCAAAAACTAAAATA
Organism: Ascarosepion bandense; assembly: GCA_037127315.1. Classification (NCBI taxonomy): domain Eukaryota; kingdom Metazoa; phylum Mollusca; class Cephalopoda; order Sepiida; family Sepiidae; genus Ascarosepion; species Ascarosepion bandense. The sequence continues at coordinate 978,909 of JBBBDQ010001147.1, forward strand.
AAAAGGCTGAAAAAAATACAGACATACAGGCAGATAAACAGACACACACACAAACATCTTGCCTTATATATATATATATATATATATATATATATATATATTATCAATTTTCTGCACTTTTATAAAAACTGCAACCTTGAAACATCTGAATATCGTTTCTTATGTCTTTGTCTATGAGTGTATCAAATTTGATTAAAATCGGACCACTCCTTCTATAACCCGATTTTTTCGATTATCGATTTTCGATATTTATCAGGGGTACAACTGTCTAAATTTTCAAAAAAATCGGTTCAGCCGTTTCGTGTGTCTATAGGTAACGGAAACACACACATACACAAAGTTCCATTTATAAATAAGTTTAGATTTATATATATATCTAAACTTATATATATATATATATATATATGAATGCATAAGCATCCCACACACAGCGTGAACTTTAATCACTGATGGATCATTTATCTCAGGCTTGCAGAGACTTTGGGCTGACATTTGCTTGAAAAAACAACAACAAAAAAAAAAAAAAAAAACCAAGCGTTCTGGGTCAAGGTAGCGCAACACCACCCGTCATCACCATCAATGACTATGAACTGGGTGTGGTCCATCAGTTTACCTACCTTGGCTCCACCATCACTGACAACCTCTCATAGAGTATGACAAGAGAATTGGGAAGGCAACCATAACCCTTGCGCGCCTCACAACACGTGTTTGGACCAACTCTAAGTTGATAGTGAAGACAAAGATACCTGTGTCATCAGCATACTGCTATATGGCAGCGAGACGTGGACCACGTACGCCAGGCAAGAGAGGCGTCTGAACACCTTCCACGTGAGAAGTATCCGTCGCATATTGCGAATCTCATGGTAAGACAAGGTGTCCAACACTGAGCTCCTGTCTCCTGCGGGTCTGTCCACCATGTTCACGCTCCTTAAACAGCGTAGACTCCGCTAGCTAAGCCATGTCCACCGCATGCCAGACTGTCGCATCCCAAAAGACCTCCTGTATGGAGAGCTGGCCTCTGGAAGAAGACCCACTGGGCGGCCGCAGTTGCGGTATCGTGACATCGTAAAACTGTGGGCATCAACACGGAGTCATGGGAGAGCGTAGCAGTCAACTAGTCCAAATGAAGAGGAACCCTGACCAAACAACACAAATTAGGGGAGGAGCAGCTGACACAAGCCGCTATGGAAAAGCGGGTTCGCAGAAAGTAAAATGACAGCTCCGAGAGACCAGGAACATGCTCTGCAACAGGGACCATCACTCCCGCATCGGCTTCTACAGTCACAGACGCCGATGCTCCAGCCAAGCAGACAACTAAGATGCTACCCATAGTCATCCTTGGCCGACGTAGGCCTACTACTATCTCTATAAGTAAGTGTAAAAACAAATGAAGTAAAAGTCCACAGTTCGTAGTTTGCGATGTAAAATGTTTTTTACAACCACTTATAATAATAATAATAATAATAATAATAATAATAATAATCTTTTTACTAGGAACTTTCAGGCAAAAATTATACATAATAATGTGGATCCATAATGCAGGTTCTGCGATAAATACCAAGAAACAATAGACCATCTAATCTTAGAAGGTTCTGTACTTGCCCCAAACGAATATAAAAATCGTCACGATAGAGAGGTGGACAATGTGCAAACACTATGGAAAATATGTAAACCAACACTGGTATGAACATCACCCAGCAACGGTTACAGAAATAGAAGATGTCACCATTCTATGGGATTACACCATCTATACAGACAGAAAAATTGAAGCAAATAGGCCGGACAAAAAACCCAAAAGAAAAACTCTTGCTTATTAAATGATATGGCTTGTCCAGCGGATTGTAACATAACAACCAAGGAATTAAAAAAACTGTCAAAATATAAATACCTGGAAGCTGAAATAAAAAAAAATGTGGAAATTGAAAAAGATAATACCAGTGATAGTGGGTGCACTTGGAATTATAAAAAATGAAACAATAAAACACTGAAAGAACTCCTGGAAACCCCAGCTTAAGAGATATACAAAAAATTGTCTTGTTAAGTACAGTCCACACATCAAGGAAAACTTTGTCTATGTAACCCTAAGGATGTTAGCGGAGATAGAAAAAAGCATGAAATGGAGCCATAACAACACACCACGATCTGCCTTAGGTCTTCCTGCAGACTTGGTAGGTTGTGCGACCATAGCAAAAAACGAATTATAATAAAAATTACATAATAATATGTGTGCGTGTGTGTATTACACTCAATTCGACATATGAGGATCCGAAAACTCCATTCAGTTTTGATGTTTGTGTCGTATGTGACACTTCAGTCCCGTCAGTGATTTGCATCCAAGCAACAGCGAGAATGTCGGGAAATATCCACAGGAGTATTTCTTGACGCTTTTAACCTTCGTCTTTGTTCGTCTCTTAGCCGGTCAATACTACTGATTTCAAAATTTCTGGTTCCACTCTGGCACAAATACCTCCAGTTATTTTTATCCTGGTCAACTCGATCGAATTTATTAGGTTGCCCCAAAAGTTCGTAAACACTTGCGAAATGGGTCTATCTGGTCCAGCACAGTCAAGACAAGCGATGGGTTCAGAAAGGGCAAGAGACACCGTTGGTTCCAAAACGAGATCAATTCGGCAAGAAAGTCGTGTTGTGCGTTTGGTGGAAATTTGAAGGAATCTTGCATTTTGAGTTGGTTCCGAATGGTCGTGCCATCAGTGCCGAACTTTACTGTCAGCAACTTGAGCCGGTCTACGAAAAGTTGAAGCAAAAGTACCCGGCTCTGATCAACCGAAAGCGCGCTTTGATGCAGCAGGACAATGCCACGCCACAGGAAGCCAGGAAGACCAAAGACAAGTTTGAAGAGCTTGGCGTTGAGGTTCTGCCACATCCAGCCTACAATCCTGAATGTGCTCCATCAGATTACGGCCTTTTCCGCTCAATGCAACACTTTTTGAAGGGCCGCCGATTCGACTCGTTTGATGAAGTCGAGGAAGCGTGTCAAGAATTCTTTGATTCGAAGCCGGCTGAATGGTACTTTGACCAGATCCGAAAGCTTGGAGATCGATGGCAGAAAGTCTTGGAAAATGATAGTCTTTATTTTGAGCAATAATTTTTTGTTGTATTCGCGAGTAAAATTTTTATTTTTTGCAAGTGTTTACGAACTTTTAGGACAACCTAATAGCATGAGGCACCTAGATAGCTGAGACGTTTTACCTTGTCTTTATACCTGAGCCACAACCGTCCAATGTTCTTTTGTCCACTGTCAAGATGGCTATACATGAGGACCTTAAGTATTCTGTCGTCACTCATCCCTGCAACATGACAAGCCTGACGAAGTAGTGACCGTATCAAGAAAGTCTCAATTCCGTCAATGTTGAATTCTGTGAGAAGATTAGCCCCCCCCCCCTATCATCGAAAGTATGGCCAGAGATCTCGCGGAGACAATCTATGTGGAAGACAACGAGCTGATTGATATGGGACCTATATGAGGTTCTCGATTCCGAGTCGTACAATAATGTAATTAAAAAAATATCTACAAATTCAAACAGAGAAATAATCTTTGATAATGGCCAAACAACCCTGACGAGTGAGAACATCATAAAGGTGCCCTCACGAAACATCGAAGTCGGCATGAATCTGCTCAGTTAAAGAGACAAACTCTTTGGAGCTCTATACAAGAAAACTCATAATTAAACGGTTAGAAATACTGAATTCATTTCGGTAGTTTTAAAAATACAAGCTGTTTTATCAAACTCGAAAAATCAAACAGTTTAATTTAACTCAAAATTTTCAAAACAATTTTTAGGTGAGAACAAAGAGGAAATATTGAGGATGGGTGAAGGGTAGAGGTGTAGTGATTAACATTGAATCAGAGACTGTAACATTTTCTCTATATATTATATTGCTCTGGATAATATCCATTGAGCTCTAAATTTTTCCTGTTTAATTAGATAATTTTTTGTTTTTATTAACCTCTCCCTTTTTTTACGGATTTTTTCAATTATTTTATATATATATGAAATAAATATGATATACATATTTGACTCTGTAAATAGATGATACTATTTACATCGAGCCCTCCACCTGGATTATTTTTAATATTAATAAAACTTATATTAATAGGATCTGGTTTTTGGGGATTTTACCTATATAAACTTTTTTTGGATTTAATATATATATGTAAAAAATACCTAGTGAGCCAGACAGACCTACCTCGTATCAGGGTTTTTTCTCCGGGTTACGTGCTGACTCGGTCCGAACCCTTTTCAATGACATTCATGTACTTAGCTCTTGCTTTTTTAAAACCGTTTTTTCCCTTCTTCGTAGATTCGTGGAAGGTTTTCCACACAAGTATAGTTATAATCTCATTTATATATATATATATATATTGTCATTTAGAATATCACTAATAATTAATAAATATACACACATTCACTTTGTTAAAAGATATAAATTTAGATTTATTGAATAATTCATCTTCATAAACAGCATTCAGTCAATTAAGTGCCATACGTGATACACGCTTAGGCGATCATGTCTCGAAATAGACATGACTGACTGGGCAAAAGTAGATTGACATTATTTTCTGTGTTAGACAGGTTGCCAGCCAAGGCTATAGAACCCAAGTTGTCTTGTTTTTTAACCCATAACTGGAGGGAAGAGACGGATTAATATCTTACTCAAGGGTATTTGTGCCCAAGTGAGTACAAAGAATTCAACTCGAATTCGAACTCGGCTCCCCGATTTCTCGTTCCGAGTCGATATTCACTGCACCATAACGCACATTCTCACTTAACTGACTGACTGAATGTTGTTTAAGTGCCATACGTGAAACACGCTGACTAGGCAGAAGATTATCCCGTAGTAGGTTGCCATTGCTTTCTGCAGTAGACTGGTTGCCAGCCAAGGCTATAGAACCCAATCTGTCCTGTTATTTAACCCATAACTGGAAGGAAGAGACGGATTAATACCTTTCCCAAGGGTATTTGCGCGTAAGTGAATGCAATGAAATCAACTTGAATTTGAACTCGGCTCCCCGATTTCTCGTTCCAAGCCGATATCCACTGCACCACAACGCACATCATGTGTGCTAAAAGGTAACATTTTCTATAGAAAACGATAATAACAATGTAATGTATCTTGTAGAATGGAATCGCGAAACCATTTCAATATATCTTGAAGATATTAGAGAGTAGGAAGCTGGTAAGAACAATGATTTCCTCAGTCCTCGAAGGAGATGTCATTAAAAAAAAACATACTGTCTAAATGATGAAGTACAGCTAGTGTAAGTGTTGTGGATTCCGGTTGAGAAACCACAGAAACTAATAAATAACAAAAACGGATATAGAGCTAGAAAATCTAAGTTATATTGAACAAAAATATACAAACTGGAACACGGGTTAGTCAATTCAGGAATACTATTAGTAAAAATCAATAGATACAGTCTTGCAGTGAAATAGTATGTCCGGGCAATGAGTCTATATCCACAACAACTCCAACTAACTCTGCACCAATGCACAGACCAACTGACTCCTTACTAAACTCTTTACAACTATATTTAGTTGTCCCTCCCAGTAAGGGCAACATGTGACACATGGTCAGTTATAACTGGGATTTCCGGGCTATATGGCCCGGCCAAAAAATACCTGTCTATTTTTCGTGCTTCTACCCTTTGGCGGAACCACGACTGGGTTTTTGCTCTCTGCTAGGAAGCAGAGAGCGCCCTCTACCCGAAGGCAGAGGGCTGACAGTGTCATAGTCATAATAACAGAGGCAAATGCCAACTGCTTTACAAATACTCGTTCTCTCTAGAGGCAGGATTACATGTACACGTCAGGGGAGTCTATTATTCCATAAAAAGGGGAGATCCCCTCCTCCCTAGCTTCTTTTTAGGAGGAATTAGTATTTTTTTTTTTTTCGCTTGGGATCTATGATTAATGGTTCCGTAAACTTTCGTTTTCTGCTGGTTCTTCTGACTTCTGTATTAATTTGAGGTCTCTGGGTGTCGAAGGCTTCGAAAATTTCTTCCATATTGTTCTCACTTTCTAATGGTGAGGAGCTTGGCTCTTCACCCCATCTTTTTTTAATTTGATTTACGTGCCCTCTGTGCGTAAACCTTTCACCTTGTATAGTGTACATCACGTTTCTTATTCTGTTTACAATTGTTCCCGGTTCCCATTACGCAATGTTATTTTTAAACAGTAAGCGTTGCAACCTTTCATCTGATGCAATGGATATCGACTCGGTATGAGAAATCGGAGAGACGAGTTGTATTCGTTGCATTTTCTTACGTGAAAATAGCCTTAGGGAAGGTATGAATCCATCTCTTCTCCCTCCAGCTATGGGTTGAATAGCAAGAAAGATTCGGTTCTATAACTTTGGTTGGCAATAAAGTCTACCACAGAAATAAATGGCAACCTACCGCGGCGAAATCTTCTGCCTAGTCAGTCAGGGGCCAAAGAGAGACATGATCACCCAAACGTGTATCTCTCTCTCTCTCTCTCACACACACACACACTTTTCACTTTTATTCACTGATGAAGCTTTAATAAAATTGAAACGTGTTAGATTGATAAACGTTTCCTATTTAATTATTTTATCAATCTGTCAGATTCCGATCCATATTTGATTTTCATTTGATTCCAGTTCATATAGGTTTTTTTTGTCATTTCAGTCTACTGTCTTTGAGATATATTCGTTTCTTTCCTAATTTGGCATTGCAATTCATTTTTACTTTCTAATGTAGTCATTTCTATCTCAGTTTATGTATATATATATATATATATATATATATATCTGTCTGCGGATGACTATATATATATATATATATATATATCTGTCTGCGGATGACTATATATATATATATATATATATATCTGTCTGCGGATGACTATATATATATATATATATATATATATATATATAGTCATCCGCAGACAGATTTGTTTCACTGTATCACAGCTCATCAGTACGGTTAGACATCCGATTGCTTCTATCCAGGATTGAAATCCGAGCGAATTGACATCAGCCGGCGATTAGGAGGATACGTATCTATTTTTACTCTACCGGCCATAATTATTAGGCAACCCCATTTTTTTTTAAAGAAATGATGCATTGTATTTCATACTATTTCTAATTATTTTATGTTATTTAAGATAATTCTAAATGAAAATAGAATGGTTCTTTTTTTTTTTTGTTATTACTTTGCAAAACTTTACAAGCCAAGAAAGCAAAGATGAATCGGAATCACCCTAAATTTTCTTCATGCTTTCATTGATGAAACTGCAATATAAATAATTATTAAATATTCTTAAATTCATTTCATGCACATGTTATTGTGCAGTATTAACAACAGAACCATTTTATTTTCATTTGCAATTATTCACTTGGCAATAAATACGAAAAATGGTATGAAATACATCTTTTTTTTAAACACTGGAGTGGGCTAATAATTATGACCGGTAGTGTATATATAGCAAATTTACAGGTGCGATGGGTAAATTGTCGCCATTTGTTATGCAACATTTTGCAAAGTAATATTAACAAAAGAACCATTCTATTTTTCATTTACAATTATTTACTTGGCAATAAATACTAAAAATAGTATGAAATAAATTTTTTTAAACACTGGGGTTGCCTAATAATTATGGCCGGTAGTATATATGCGAGGATATAACGTACCTATTCACTCATATGAATGAATAGGTACGTTATATCCTCGTGAATAAACCAAATTTAAAAAGGAATACATACACAAAAACACAATATTTGAATCATATATATACACAAAGTGGAAAAAATATCTCACTTTCACACCAGTAATTATCGCATAAAACAATATATTAGCTTAATATAAAAATAATTGTAAATGAAAAAAAATCTGGAGCCAATTGCTAAAATTCCCTTACGAGGGGACAGAACCTTTATTAAACGGTTTGTCTATGAACATTCAGGGCTGAGGTGGGGAATATAACATCAATCAGCTAAGTGAGAAATTTAATTTATGTTCACTATATATATATATATATATATCGTTTCTCACTGATTGATGTTATATTCTCTAACTCAACCCTGGATTTTTATAGACAAACCGTTTAGTAATCGTTCTGTCCCCTCGTCAGGGAGCTTCAACAATTGACTCCAGATGTTTTAATATATAACACGTACATGAATAGGGATCAAGTATAGATTAGAATATGACAGATAGAACAGGAGCAAATAGGAAATATATATATATATATATATATATATATAAACGTTTATTTTTTTGGATATATATATATGTGTTTTTTTAGCTGCGGATGACTATATATATCTAGATAGATGGATATGCACATATAAAAACCTTATTTTTTGTATATATATATATATATATATATATATATATAAACGCTTATTTTGTTATATATATATATATATATGAGCACAGGCACAAATAAATAAATATTATTCTAGTGTTATAACAGAATTCTTATATTAATATACATATCCTGCGTATATATCACGACTCGGAATTTCATGCACTATGCAATCTTTAACTTAAGTCATACATATATATATATACACACTCTAACAGCACCATATACATTGTCATAATAATTGCAATATACACCCATTCCGCACCTTCCAGCATTAATATTACAGAAATGAAGATTTTATGTACCACAGAGTCTGAGAAAATGTTTGACACATTTTAATTTTCTTGTAGCAAATTATATTGCGACGTATATATTGATAACATTATGTCGAATTATATTCTTTCTCTCTCTCTCTTTATCCATCTTTGTATGTATATATGGGTAATGATGTCAAATCTATAAACGGAAAGAATAATCATTATTCGAAAAGAAGATCTATTTATGAAAGAGATATAGATCTATAAAGAACTCAATGGATAACCAGAGCTATATTATATACAAAGGAAAACTCAACACATCATCTAAACAAAATATAAACATATATATATATATATATATATATATATATATATATAGAGAGAGAGAGAGAGAGAGAGCGTGTGTGAGTGAGTGAGATAGATAGATAGATAGATAGATAGATAGATAGATAGATAGATAGATAGATAGATCTTGGCATACAATTAATTATAATCCATCAATTTTTAATTTTCGATGTCATTTCTAATATTTACACACTGGATTATACACTGCTGGAGATTATTTTGTTATAAGTGATTTTTTTTTCTTCTACACACGATAAATAAAACTTTAAAACACTATTACATACAAAATCTACACTATATAAATAATGTATTGTAATATAATATCTATAATTTAAAACCAAATCTTGACCACAGATACAAAAAAAAAATTGATATATTACAATGCCGATTTGAAAATAGAAGTCCTTCAAAAAGCATGCTTCAATCAATAATAATATGTAATTAGCAATAAAATCCCAACGACTTTCTTTATACCCGACAGTCAACAAGCTTTTAATATTGAATTTTTTTAGCGACAAGCTTTCTGATATAAATTTATAACATCTAAAGTGTTTTTAATTGTGTTTCTCAATCAATACATGAAGAGATAAAAATGACAATGTATGCCTTAGAATTTCAAAGGTAATAGTGACACTTACAGTTACACACAAAGCTAAGCACCTTAACAAGAGTGGAAAATGATTGTCATATTCTGCATAAGAAATGTTATACCCTAGATAGGTAAAAAATGGGTACAAAATGCACTAAAATGCCAATTAAACACACGTCACCGATTCTAAGAATCATTTGGACTTAAAGACGTTTGGGGATTGTATCCGAATTTTTACAATACGTAATTCATGTCAGCAGCAAAAATTAACACATTGGTTTGGTAGGTAATACGGAGTGATATAGCTTTTTAATTTACGATACACCCCAAAAAGTTACACACTTAATCACAAGACACGACTTTTATTGAAGAGAGAGACTGAAGGTATTTTTTTGTCTGTGACACTAAAAGGCATATCATATTTTTTTCTAGCTCCTTTTTCTTTTTTAAGAGAAGAAATCTTAGTATGAGATTTAGATCTTTTTGTTGATTTAAATATAAATTTGAAAATACGTACGAACAATTATTTTAATTATAAACTGTCACAAACCCAACGCTGCAGAAACAGATAAAAATTAAAAACATCATATGATAATTTATATATATATATATATATATATATATATACGAAATACCCTACACAACACTAACAGTAAAAAAAATATACATCTTGTCTTAGAAAGGGGAAAAGACGGGGAAAAGACGGGTAAACAGTTTACCTACGTATTCCCTTTACATAACTGCACACAACACATTCCCTGTTTCTTTTTAATTACACATCATTAGAAAATATCTAAAAGTCTTACACACAACCCTGACAAACCGTATGACATTGTTAAAAGGAAAAGATATTGATGACATTATGCATATTGTTAGAAAAACAAGATCTTGAAATGATTTGATTTTTTTTTTTTGTTTTAAAAATCTACCCAGCCCCGCCCATACCGTATATCGCACCGGAGGGTACTTCTAAGCAATTTTGGAAAGAATGACACAGAAAAATAAAATAGTGATTTTATAGCGAATAAAAAAACAACAACAAATTATTAGCCAGTTTAATTTTAAAGAAATCGTACATAATTCTTTTCTACCTACCTTGTTCATCCGAAGACAAGGAGTTTGTGCAGCTACAAAATAATGTCATCATTCCATTATTTGGTAAGTCGATGATTTAAAAGATAAATAAATATAAAATTTCAATTTAATATAAAAAGGGGTCGCCTTTTTTTTTTCTTTCGTTTTTTTAATTAATACTTTTTAACTCGTTTTTGTCTTTATTTTTTTTTTATAACGTGTTCTTGGTAAAGTAAAGACGAAAGAAATAAAACGTGTGTTTTTTTTTTAATCCACTTTTTGGTTCATGCAAGCGGCTCCTGTAGAACAAGAACGTGTGCTGTGAGATTCTCAACTATAGCAAGCAACCCCCCAAGTTACACCTACTTGAAAATAACGCTCTCTTCCACTATTATTACTACTTCTACACATTTTTACGGCGACCACGATGGCTACAATGATAGACTAAAAAAAAAAAAGAAAAGAAGACTACTACAGCAGAATCGGAAGATGAAGCTGCCACTGCTACTTGCAAGCACCGTCATGGGAAGGGAGAGAAGACGGGGTCGAGAAGTTGAGAGAAAGATCACTTCTAGTAACTAGTTTAATCAGCTGCACGCTAAAAAGCTAAAAAGTACATAATAAAAAATACCAGGGAGAGTCTATAGTATAGAACAGTATAGTATCAGGCAGTATAGTTTGACCCAAGGCTTGTTATTCAACGTGATATTAGATACGGAGGAAATCAGCTGAAACCTAGTGTGTATTTCCTGAAGTCTAAGTTGCAAAATAAATAAATAAAATAAAATAAATAATATTCCATAGAGCAAAAAAATAAATAAATAAATAAATAAATAAATAAATAAAAATAAAAAATATGATTAAATTATAAAGCAGAAAAAGTGATTTCTTAATTTATGTGATAAATAACAGAATAATTCATTCGAGAAAGATATTTATAATTAAATAATAAATTTAAAATTAAATTAAAAAATGATAAAAATCTGATATAAAGAAAAATGCCTTTTTAGGACAGTTAATTTTATATTCACAGATATGAGATGCTGCAGAGAGAATTTATTAAAAAAAACAAAAAAAAACAAAAAAAAAAACAAAACAAAACAAACTTAACAGCTTTTCTCTACGTAAACATGTGGTACAGTGGATATCGGCTCGGAACGAGAAACCGGGGAACCGCGTTCGAATTCCAGCTGAATCCATTGTATTCACTTACGCGCAAATACCCTTGGGAAAGGTATTAATCCGTCTCTTCCTTCCAGTTATGGGTTAAATAGCAGGACAGATTGGGCTCTATAGCCTTGGTCGGCAACCAGTCTACCGCAGAAAGCAATGACAAACTACTGCGGGATAATCTTCTGCCCAGTCAGTCATGTCTCTTTCGAGACATGATCGCCCAAGCGTGTATAACGTATGGCACTTAAACTGACTATTACCCCAGTCATGTTTTGATAATGCTCTCGTAAATGTGGAGGAACATTAACAAGAAAATAAATAAATTATACATCCAACTACTTTACTCTCTTACACCCATGAAACGGAAAAACAAATGTTAAACAGAAATAAATAAAAAGTAATTAAAATTTCATTGTCTATCATATTTAACGACAGATGTTTAAAATAAAGATGGCTGCCCAAATATACATTCTTTGTCATTTCACCCCGCGAGAGGTAATAAAGTCACTAAGATGCACAAGAGAGGTTACAGGGTATAAAATAATATAAGAAAAAGAGAAACAGAATCAAGGCGTGAGAACAATAAGAGAACAGGAATCAAAAGAGATAACGATTGACATTGCATTTAAATTTTTGAAGGTCAAAGTTGACTGGAAAGTAAGGAGCCAGAAGAGAGTTCCATGAGTGAAAAGTGCAAGAAAAGAAGCTGTTCTCATAGAACTAACGGTTACATCTCGCCATTACAACTGTAAGATGATGAGACCTTGCCGCCAATCTAGTCAGTCAGTTAAGTACCATACGTGATACACGCTTGGGTGATCATGTCTCGAAAGAGGCATGACTGGCTGGGCAGATGATTTTCCCGCAATAGGTTGCCATTACTTTCCGCGGTAGATTGGTTGTCAGCCAGGACTATAGAACCCAATCTTTCCTGTTATTTGATTCATATACAGGGGGAAGAGATGTATTATATTATTAAGTAGTAATTAATGGGGGGGGGGTCAGTTAATTACTTCATAACAATAAAAAACCGATCCCCCTAATTTATACCCAATAGAAGCAATCATGTTTCTAACTATTCTATTCAGTCAGTCAGTCAGTTAAGTGCCATACGTGATACATGCTTTGGGTAATCATGTCTCGAAAGAGGCATGACTGACTGGGCAGATGATTTTCCCGCAGTAGGTTACCATTACATTCCAAGGTAGATTGGTTGCCAGCCAAGGCTATAGAACCCAAGCTGTCCTGTTATTTGACCCATAACTGGATGGAAGAGACGGATTAATACCTTTCCCAAGGGTATTTGCGCGTAAGTGAATGCAAGGAATTCAACTGGAATTCGAACTCTGCTCACCGATTTCTCGTTCCGAGCCGATATCCTCTGCACCACTACGCAGCATCAGTAAAGATGTATTATATTATTAAGTAGTAATTAGTGGGAGATCAGGTTATTACTTAATAACAATATAAAACTAATCCCCCACTTTATGCCCAGGAGAAGCCTTAATTATGTTTTCAACTATTATATTTAGTTACTCAGTTAAGTGCCATACGTGATACACGCTTTGGGCGATCATGTCCCGAAAGAAACATGACTGGCTGACCAGAAGATTATCCAGAAGTAGGTTGCCATTGCTTTCTGCGGTAGACTGGTTGCCAGCCAAGTCTGTACAACCCAATCTGTCCTGTTATTTAACCCATAACTGGAGAGAAGAGACGGATTAATACCTTTCCCAAGGGTATTTGTGATTAAGTGAATGCAAGAAATTCAACTGGAATTCGAACTCGGCTCCCCGATTTGTCGTTTTGAGTCGATATCAACTGCACCACAACGCAGCATCAGTAATGGTTAGAAATTGTCCTCTCAGATGTCACAGACAAGACAATTTCACTGGAAACTAGGAAGAGAGTACTGGATTGCTACGTGCTGTCCGTCCATCAATATGGCAGTGAATGATGGACAATATCATCAAAGATGAAGGAAAAAATTGAAGCAACTGGAATGTGGTTCTACAGAAGGATACTGCAAATATAATGGATCGAGCATGTGAGCAATGATGAGGTCTTGGAAATGATGGAAACAAAAAGGAAATTAATGCTGAGCATCAGGAAGAGACAGCTGAAGTTCCTGGGACACGCAATGAGGAAGGAGGGCTTGGAGAATCTGATACTAACAGGCCAGATGGAGGGGAAAAGAGACAGGGGAAAGCAACGGATAATATATTTGAAGGACATAATCAGGTGGATGACGGAACGAGGATTGCATAGTGTAACAGAAGAAGGCGTGCTCAGAGCCCACCAGGGATAGGGAAAAGTGGAAGGCCATGATCGCCTACGTCCTGAAGGGACAAGGCACATAGAAAAAGAAGATTTTATAGCGAATAGAAAATAAAAACGCAAAAAACAAATGCAGTTAGTTTAATTTAAGAAGTCGTACATATTCTTTTCTACCTACCTTGTTCATCCGAAAACAAGGGGTTTGTGCAGCATTACAGAAGTGAAGTTACGTTTTGGAGGCGATAAAATTAAGAAGCCACTTCTTGTTCCACTTAACAACAGATTGTAGGCCATTTTTTTTAGATCAGTTGCCAATGTAACCATATTCAACTAATCAAACTTGTGAATTGTACGAGAAAATTTTTCTCTTCGGGTTCTATTTTAAATATCTACTAGCAGCATAGCCCGGCGTTGCTCGGGTGTTATGAAAGCTTTAAAACTAATCTATGGTCCTGGAGCCCAGACTCTCTAAACGTTGACACGAAAGATTAAAAAGCAATAGTTGTTTCCAGTTAAAACAAAATCGTAGACTGAAAGAAAAATGAATGGATGTAAGTCAAATTTTGATTTCCTGGTATCGATATCAAATAAGTTTTTTTCGTCGTAAACTGAATTTTGAAGGCTAAATAAGTCCTCTGAGTAAATGGTATCATGGCTGAGACTAAGAACTACAATTATACCTACTTAGAGCCAAACCCTAAGCAAAAACTAAAATAAAAGGGCTGAAAAAATACAGACATACAGGCAGATAAACAGACACACACAAACATCTTGCCTTTTATATATATATATATTATCGATTTTCTGCAGTATTGTAAGAACTGCAACCTTGAAACTTCTGAATATCGTTTCTTATGTCTTTGTCTATGAGTGTGTCAAATTTGATTAAAATCGCACCACTCCTTCTATAACCCGATTTTTTCGATTATCGGTTTTCAATATTTATCGGGGGTACCTCGACACAAAACCTAGCTAAGAACACTCGCAGACGCTTATAGTACAACTGTGTAAATTTTCAAAAAAATCGGTTCAGCCGTTTCAGAGTCTATAGGTTACGGATAGACACACACACACACACACACACACACACAAAGTTCTATTTATAAATAAGTTTAGATTTAGATAAATCTACCATTAACCCATGCTCAGAATATTGCTACCGTATATGGTCAGGTCAGTTAAGTGCCATACGTGATACACGCTTGGGCGATCATGTCTCGAAAGAGACATGACTGACAGGGTAGAACAGTATCCCGCAGTAAGTTGCCATTACTTTCTGCGGTAGAGTGGTTGCCAGCAAAGGCTAAAGAACTCAATCTGTCCTGTTATTTAACTCATAATTAGAGGGAAGTGACGGATTAATACCTTTCCCAAGGTATGTGAATGCAAGGAATTCAACTGGAATTCGAGCTCGGCTCCCCGATTTGTCGTTCCGAGTCGATATCCACTGCACCACTACGCACATCCATATGGTCAGGTACCCCTGTAATTTATCACGAACTCCTTCATTAGATCCAAAGAAGCATCAGCAATATTATTAGACCGATCTGACAACTCGGCTTCAGCCGCTATTAGGTTGCCCTGTCTGTATCCGTTTTTATAAATACTTTTATATTCTGTACATTGTTCGGACTGTTGTACTCATCTTTATTACCATGTTTACGACGCTTCGGCCGCTGTACGCTTCGGCCTTCTTCGGGTGCTAAGGATTTTAAACCGAACCCTTTATTTCGATCACTGGGGTATATTTTACTAGTTCCATGTGCGAAACCACTTCCGGATGCAATGTAGTTATCTCCCTTTAACTTAACTCTAGGTTATTTGTTCACCACTGCTGTAGCCAGTTACTGAACTCACAACACTTTGGGTCAAGTCAGTGGGCCACTGGGCCATGCGTCTTTGAAAAAAAATAGCACAAATGAAAGGGATATATAAAGAGAAAAGTAGTTAATTATAAACAATCAATTGCTGATACCCACTGACGATTGGAAGGGTGATTCCCGGAGGGTCTGTCTACGAAACTCTAGAGTCGGGATGCCGAAGGTAAAATCAATCAGCTGAGTTATAAAACTTTTACTTGTATTCATTATTAAAACATTTGATTTATCACTTTTCGGCCAATGCATTCTTTGGTCTTCTTCATATGCATTTTTTTTTTCAATTTTATTTTCATGTTTCTTTCCGTTTCCCCCCCTTTTTTTTTTTTTTTTTAAATCTGTGTCAGGAGTAACTTGTAGAATAATGACAATGACTCATCTCGGAATTTTAGACAATTCTAACCTCCATTTGTAGCACTGATGATTTGCTTCGAAGGTATGTCTCCTTAAAAAAAAAAAAAAAAAAACTAAGTCGAGGCGGTTGGGGGTGGTAAATCAAAAGAAATCCGAATTTGAAGATAAAAGAAACCTGAAGAAAGAGGATTCTACAGGAAAAATGCGCATTAAAATGGTAAGAATGATCTTGGAACCATATCTCCAAACCCTGATATTAAATCCTGATCCTAGAATTTTAAAATGCTAAGACAAAAATCAGAAGAAACAAATATAGAATATGATCCAATTATTCTTTAAAATTCCGGTAATCGCATGAACCAAATTTCATATTAAGAGTTCTTAGAAAGTAAAACAAAGATCGATAAATGATGTCAGATTTAAGGAACGCCTTCAACAATAAATCAAAAATCGTAAAAAAAATAATTTAATTTATCATATGCTGGCTTACAAGACTACTGGGCGTATAAGACGACCCACAAATTTTCAAGTTAAAATGGAGGTTTTGGGTTATAATCGCCGTACAAGACGTCTTTCACAAATTGTTTTAAAATGTATTAAATGTATTAAACAAATTTATTTAGTAAGCGTATACTTTCTTTTCACTCAAATTCCAATGAAAAAACAATATGGAGATATTACCAATTAATTACAACAATCTACAATACCTCATGAGTGGGTGCTGTTTCCGGTAGGCTATTATGGTAGCCTAGGATGTGCGTTGTGGTGCATTGGATATCGACTCGGAACGAGAAATCGGGGAGCCGAGTTCGAATTCCAGCTGAATTCATTGCATTCACTTACGCGCAAATATCCTTGGGAAAGGTATTAATCCGTCTCTTCCTTCCAGTTATGGGTTAAATAACAGGACATATTGAGTTCTATAGCCTTGGTCGGCAACCAGTCTACCGCAGAAAGCAATGGCAACCTACTGCGGGATAATCTTCTGCCTAGTCAGTCATGTCTCTTTCGAGACATGATCGCCCAAGCGTGTATCACGTATGGCACTTAACTGACTGATTATGGTAGCCTAAATGAATGCATATTATATAATATATTTTTATCTTTTTTACAGCAAGAATCATCCGATACAAGGCTCGGGAGTCACTCAAGGTAGATGGTACGTTAAGGAGTAGATTATGTGAACAGATTGAGAAAATAACGGTTAACTCTAGATTTGAACAGGATAAGATTGTAGTGATTGGGGAAACATCCTCTTAGGAGCCTGTTCCGTAGCGTTGTGGTTCGTCGTAAGAAGTTGTTTGGGTGAAACTTACTTCTCGCCGAAAGGTACGTGTTCGTTTGAAGGGGTAAGAGTACTTTTATTACACTACAATTTTATCCTTATATTATTATAATAAAAAATTGTTTCAGTAGAAAATAGCTGTGTCTATAGTTACCAAGGCAGGAGTTAGCCTAACGTTAAAAATCTCCTCATATTAATATAATTAATAGCTTATCATAAATCACATAATTTAAGGTTCCCATTTTGCCGTGGAATAATTATACCCCCCTCGCCGGAATAACACAAATGAACTAGGCAAGACAGCTAAAATAAAGAACTGAAAGAGAGTACAGCGGTCAGTGTTTCCTTTTAACATGAAACTGGTGGTTGAGGTCTTTGTCTTCGAAAGAGAAAGACAAAACCAGGGCTCGGTCTACGGACTGGGACTAGACTGAGCTTTCTGTCTTTGGGCAGAGGTCAATTCAGTTGAAGCTCCGTCGACTGATAGAAATTCGGCCGAGAAGAATAGACAGGTTTAGTGCCTCATCCCACGTATTGTGGAGGCTGAGCAAATTTTGACCCTTAACTCGAGTGTCTGTGCTCAGGTTCCCCAAGTAAATCCTGACCTTGAGTCACATGCCGTCTCAGTGAGGAGACATTGGGTAAATACTCAGTGTGCCACTCGAACACGAATGTGTCATTCAAGCTTTCCATCTTCGGGAAGAGAACGACTCAATCGGGGCTCGGTCTACGAAATTGGAATCGGCTGAGAAAATCAAACAAGCTTTCTGACTTTGGGTAGAATTCGATCGTATACGGACCGAAACATTCTCTGAATTCGAGCAGAGTTCGACTCATTCGGAGCTCGGTCTACGGTTTAGACTTGGCTGAAAAATAGATGTATAGTGCTCGATTCCGCATATGAGAGGACTGGGTAAATTTTGAACCTTGGCTCGATAGTACGAACTCCAGTTCTCCACGTTAAACACGACTTCACGTCACATCCAGCCTCAGTAGGAAGACTTTGGGTAAATATCCAGCCAGAGTTCCGCGTGTGATCCCAATTGTCTTTCAAGCTCTCAGTCTTCGCGCTGACTACAACTCAGTGGGAGTTCTACTCGGCTGAGACATATCAGTCATTTAAGTGCGATACTTGATACACGCTTGCGCGTTCATGTCTCGAAAGAGACATGACTGACTGGGCAGAAGATCATACCGCAGTAGGTTGCCATTGCTTTCTGCGGTAGACTGGTTGCCGACCAAGGCTATAGAACCCAATCTGTCCTGCTATTTAACCCATAACTGGAAGGAAGAGACGGATTAATACCTTTCCCACGGGTATTTGCGCGTAAGTGAATACAATGGATTCAACTGGAATTCGAACTCGGCTCCCCGGTTTCTCGTTCCGAGCCGATATCCACTGTACCACAACGCACATCCTAGTAGGTTTCTATTAAAATGCAAACTGCCCGATCATCTCAGTAGGAAGACTGTGAATAAACATCCTGAGTTTCAAAAGTGTTCTGGTAATTTGTTCGATATAGTATCATTGGAGTTAGTTGAAACATATAACCGTTTTATAACTGGAGTACAAGATGGTGTCTTATTTTTTTTGCGGTGGTGGTATTTTTTTAAAATGTCGCCTTGTACGCCGATACATTCGATAATATTTTTTAAGGTTAAAATATCACCTTGTACACCGATATATACGGTCATAATTTTTTTAAAGATTAAAATGTCGCATTCTACGCCGATGTAAACGGTAATAATTTTTTTAAGTTAAAATCTCGCCTTGTACGCCGATGTATACGGTAATAATTTTTTAAAGTTAAAATGTCGCCTTGTACGCCGATATATACAGTAATAATTTTTAAAGTTAAAATGTCGCCTTGTACGCCGATATATACAGTAATAATTTTGCAGCAGAGACGATTTATATTTCCATTTTATTTTTTTTCTAAGCTTTTACAGATGTTCTCATTATTATTTTATATATTGCTTGGATGTTTCTTTTTCATCTTTGCTGTTTTGCAACAGGACACATGGCCCAGTGGATATAGACGTTGGTTAGTTCCTTTGACTTATGAGTTTAAAACCAGGCCACAGCAGTGGTGAACAAGTAACTAAGAGGATTAGAGGGAGATAAATCACGACTACCAAAAGAGGTGCTACGCAAGGAATGAGAATCATACAACCCCGTGATTGTAATAAAGTGTTCGGTTCAAAATTCCTAGTACCTGGAGAAGGCCGAAATGTCGTCCAAATTGAAACAATGATGAGGACAATAGTCAGAATAATGTAAATATTGTAAATACTACCTCGTCTCAGAAATATAGACAAATAGAATGATCTATTATTAAACGTCATACAAATGGCAACAAAGATGAGGACAATAGTCCGAATAATGGAAATAGTGTAAATACTACCTCATCTCAGAAATATAGACAAATTTTTTTTTTTTTTAATCATATCACCCCAAGCAAGGCGGTAACGCCACTGATGCACAGGGGGCTACGTAAGAGTAAGAAGATTGGAAAAGAGAAAACCGGAAACCACATCCTAAACAGGGAACAAGGGCTGAGCCTCTTCACCTGTTCAATAGACGTGGGTGGAGTGTGAACCGGGTGATAGTTTAGTCTATCTACTCCAATTGGAAGAGAAAAGAGTAAAAAGATTGGAAAAGAGAAAACCGGAAACCGCATCCTAAACAGGAAACAAGGGATGAGCCTCTTCACCTGTTCAATAGACGTGGGTGGAGTGTGAACCGGGTGATAGTTTAGTCTATCTACTCCAATTGGAAGAGAAAAGAGTAAAAAGATTGGAAAAGAGAAAACCGGAAACCCCATCCTATACAGGGAACAAGGGATGAGCCTCTTCAATGTACAAGAACTAAAGAAAAAATTTAATAAATAAAGCTCAATCATTCATACCAAGTATAATAGAATGATCTGTTATTAAACGTCGTACAAATGGCAACAAAGATGAGGACAATAGTCCGAATAATGTAAATACTGTAAATACTACCTCATCTCAGAAATATAGACAAATAGAATGATTTATTATTAAACGTCGTACAAATGGCAACAAAGATGAGGACAATAGTCAGAATAATGTAAATAGTGGAAAATTTAAAAGTATAATGCAATAACAATCATAAATATAAATTCTTGTGGTTATTTTCAGAAATGGTTACACATGATTTAAAATTGACAACTTTTTTCCATTTCCCAGAAACAGTCATTAAACACTTCTATCCTCCTTTCATTTTTTTTTTTTGCTGAAACCATGTAGAGTGTCTTTTCCCGCCCTTCCACGTGATCAAAACGCATTAGTCCATTATTATGAGGTATTGACATTAAACATTTCTATCTTCCCTTTTTTCTTCCTTCCATTCTCTCACTGAAACGAATAGCGTCTTTTCCCCTATTTCCACGCGATCAAAACAGAATAGTCCATTATTTTTTACTTATTGGCAGGGCGTAACGACCGTGCGAATTAACGAAGGTAGGAACAAGCACTTTATAATAGGATTTTCCTACTTTGAACAATTCAGGTTAAAACTAAAATGAAAACTTTTGTTTCATATAAAAAAGAGAATACAATGAAACGATTTTTTATAATCTTATCGCCCCAAACAAAGCATTTTACTGCCACTGTTGTGCAGGAGGTTACATAGGAGGAAAGTTATGAGAAAGTGACAGGTGTCAGGAAGTGGGTAAGAGAAGGATGAGAATACTGATGAGAGCGGAGTGGACGGAGAAAGGAGCATGAGAGAGAGGATGCAGGTTAGTGAGATGGGAGATGACTATTGACTTTACATTTAAATTCTTGGAGATTATAGCTGTCGGGGAAGCAAGTAAATGGAAGGGAATTCCACAGGCAGGAAGTGCAAGAAAAGAAGCTGCTGGATTGGAATTTGCGTTTACAATTTATTGGTTTCACAGTAAAAAGGTGAGACCTAGTTGCTATTTCATTGCTAATTCATATATAGGGGTCACCAGTGAGCGAAGTTTATCGGAGTAGAAGCCGTGAAAGTATTTGTAGAAAAGACACAAGTAAGCCATATTGCGCCGATGAGAAAGTGACTGTATCTGAGCTGCTAAGTCGAGATCGATCACATTACAGATTCTTCGTTGGATTTTGTCAAAGACACCTAGGCGGATAGAAGATATGGCAGTAATATTCAATTCACCATTGGATTTATATATGTGCAGAATTGTTTCAGACGGGAAAAACTTCCTGACCCTACACAGGGAACCGACTTTCTTAGCAGAGGATTTATCTATGGATTTAGCTATAGTCATTCCACTTGAGGTCTGTTGTGAGAGTGAATACGAGGAGGTGCAGTGTTTTGCTTTCAGGGAGACTAACCTGATTCATGCTAATGGAGGGTAGGAGCGATTGTCTGTGATGGTTAATAGATAGCAGCTTCGTTTTGGAAGCATTAAAATTCACGATCCATTTTTTACCCCAGTCCTTCACGGATTGGAGGTCTTTTTGAAACTCAGCATCGAGGTTTACTTTGATAGAATTTTATCATCCATCGATTATCTGTACTTAGATTTCCAGGACTGACTTAGATAATCCAGACGTGAAATGAAGTGAGAAATTGAAATTAACCAAACATATTTCATCTCAAACAAGAGCTTTGAGGATAAAAAAAAAATATGGTGTTTGATAAATAAACACTGACAAAAATCGGTTCAATCAATTCTTAATTTCTTCATTGTTTTCATACAAAAATCAGATTTGAATTATTTACCATATTGCAAAATGTTGGAGCGGATGAGAACAATATTGTCCATGTCAAAGTGTTATAGGGAAACACACCTATTCCTAAGATAATTGACTCTCCCTCTTATATTAGTAAGAGTTAACAGGAAGTTCTTGAGAAGTTCTTAGGAGTTCTTTAGACTTCTATTGGAGTTCAGTAGAACTACTAGGCAGTTGATATTAGTCGGCAGTTATCCGAATACTAGGGAGTCAGCTTTAATTTGGAAGATTACCAAGTTCCTAACATATTGGGTGCGTTAAGTCGATTAGCAACCGACATAGCCCGATGATAATCTTCAGTGCGAAAACTAATCCACAACACAAAGTTCAACCAATACTTAATTTGGTTGCCCTTTCAACCAGAATCGACCCTTACAATGACATCTGCTTTAGTCTGCTTAGGGAATTAACGGCAAAAACAAACAAACAAAAAAAAAAACCAAAAAAACCCCCCCAAAAAACAAACGCTAAGCCAGCTAGAAACAGACGCATTTTTTTCATTAAAAATAAACTACAAAAATCCCTAAGTATTTTAAAATGTAATTTTAAAATGTAATATTTTTAATTTCGAGGAATTTAGTTGATTTTTTTTATTTTGTCCTCTGCACAGACGGACTTTCTAAAGGTAATCATAATTATTTCATTTAGTTTACAAAAGTTTCGTGTAACAAACAATATTTTACTTTTGTTTATAGTTATATAGTGCAAAATAAAATCATTTCAATCGCCTTATAAAAGTCCGTCAGATGACGAAAGTTTTCGACTAAATACATTTTTTCTCTTGTATATATATACATATATATACTACCGGCCGTAATTAATAGGCCACTCTAGTCTTTTAAAAGAAATGATGTATTTTATACTATTTTTAGTATTTATTGCCAAGTGGATAATTCAGTTATGTTTTGATCAAATAGATGCATGATGAGAAATATGATAAAAATCGTAATTTTCTGACACACTTGCATCCTTAAAATAGATATTATTTGTCTATTATTATATTTCTATTAGGTTGAATTATATATATATATATATATATATATATATATATATATACAGGTTGAAGTGTGTATTGGCAGACATGAGCAAATGGCAGAACTGCAAAACAGTGGCCTCACGAAGTAAACCCTCTGCCATTTCAGTAACCATGGATCAAGATGAATTTCTAAGCAAGTTATGGATGTCAGATGAGACCCATTTTCATCTCACAGGTTACGTGAATAAGCGGAACTACCATTACTGGGCAGACACAAATCCTAATGAAGTTCATGAGCGCCCTTTACACGCTAGTAACATGACAGCATGGTGTGCTGTTTCATTACATGAAATCATCGGACCTTATTTTTTTTAAATAAACAGGGGATCTCAGTCACTGTCACTGCGAATCGTTACGTGGAGACATCTGAATTAAACAATTTTTCACACGCTCAAGAAACCTGGTAAAAAGACAGGAACTTTTTTTAATCATCTCACCCCAAGCAAGACATTCTACTGCAACTGTTGTGCAGGAGGTTACATAGGGGAAAGTGATGAGAGTGAGGGGTTAGTTATAGGAAATATCAGGAGAAGGGTAATAGACGGATGAGAATACCGGTGTAATGGGGGTGGAGTAGATGGGAAAAGAGTTTGAGAGAATGGATGCGAGTTAGTGTGATAGGAGATGTCTATTGACCTTATATTTAAATTTCTGGAGATTGTAGCTATCGAGGAAGCAAGTATATGGAAGGGAATTCTACAGGCGGGAAGTGCGAGAAAAGAAGCTTTTAGAGTAGAAATTAAATTACATTATATCGATTTCACTGTAAATGGGTGGGACCTAGTTTCTAATCTAGTAGCTCGTATAAATTCATGCAAAGGGGGCACCAGTGACCTAAGCTCATCGGAACAGAAGCCGTGAAAGTATTTATAGAAGAGGCACAGAGAAGCCACGTGACTGCAGCCTAGCTGCCAAGTCGCTATCGATCACATTAAAGATTCTCCGTTGGATTTTGTCAAGAACCCAGAGGTGAATAGCAGGGGCACCCGACCAGATGTGGCAGCAGTATTCAATACACGGGCGGATGGTAGATTTATATATGTGCAGGCTGGACTCAGACGGGAAAAACTTCCTGGCCCTGCACAGAGAACCGACTTTCATAGCAGCGGATTTAGCAATGAATTCGATATCGTAAGTCCACTTGAGGTCCGCTCAGGGAGAGCCATGTACTCCCACGTACTAAAAGAACATAGCATATAAAGACATATACTTGTTGAAAAATATTATAGTGGCATACAAAAGATATGAACCACTTAGGTAAAAATTCAATTTGATTAATAGTGAGAAGCTATAAGTATTTAACATTATTCAACATTATGCTAAACATTATAGTTCCAGACGTATTTATCTGTGGTCATTACGGATTGTAATGTAACTTGTATTCACGTGAACACTGTACAAGGGGAGATACAGACCTGAAAGCAACGTGATAGTGAAAGTAAGCCATCCATAAGTTATGAGCCACTTGACACCTCTCAAGATAAACATCCTCCCAAATTAAGATACACATGCAATTTTCTCATGTTAAATGATTAAACACAGATTGAATAAATGTCTGGAGCCTTCAACTTGTCTTCTTAGTGGGTTAAGCTTCAAAACGGGAAGAGTTTGTTTAGGGGAAAAAAATGAAGATTATCGCAATATCTACAGGATCAATTACGACTGAATACTGACCTCGATCCTCACTAGGTGCTCTATACTTTCGTCCCTGTACCATATCCAAGGTTTGCTTAGAAAATAACTAAATATTAAAAAGAGTACGACTACGACGAAAATGAACGGAAATCTCACTGATACAATATATATATATATATATATATATATATATATATATATATATATATTAATCCAAAAGGATGATGAGATAGGTAAATCCCAAAAACCCGATCCTAATTAATATCAATTTCATTAATATTAAAATTGATCAAGGTGGAGGGCCCGATGTAAATATTTTATTCTATTTACATAGCCAAATATAAAATATACATACATATATATGTATATATCTTTAATCCAAAAAAATAAACAGGTAGGTAAATCCCAAAAACCCGATCCGAATTAATTTCATGAATATTAAAATTGATCAAGGTGGAGGGCTCAATGCAATTTTTATATTCTAATTACAGAGCCAAATAGAAAATAAAACAAAATTTCGATGTTCAAATTCGTTGAAGAGCCATTTCTACGAGAAAGATCTCGCGTCCTCAGCAACGAAATTTATTCAGATTCAAATGACAGAAGATTTTATACCGGCAGAAGTAAAAAAAAAAATTTCATCACAGAAAATTAAAAGGGGTGGGATTAATAAGGAAGCAGACAGATACCTATGTCTATTTTTTAGAGGCCCCCACTAATCCTTAATTTAGTCGAGAGTTTAAAAGTTGAAATGTAGCCATGTCTGGGTGAATATGATGTGCGTTGTGGTGCAGTGGATATCAGCTCGGAACGAGAAATCGGGGAGCCGAGTTCAAATTCCAGTTGAATTCCTTGCATTCACTTACGCGCAAATATCCTTGGGAAAGGTATTAATCCGTCTCTTCCTCCAGTCATGGGTTAAATAACAGGACAGATTGGATTTTAAAGCATTGGCTAGCAACCAGTCTACTACAGAAAGTAATGGCAACCTACTGTGGGATAATCTTCTGGCCAGTCAGTCATGTCTCGAAAGAGGCATGTTCGCCCAAGCGTGTATCACGTATGGCACTTAACTGACTGAATATAATAGTTGAAAATATAATTAAGACTTCTACTGGTTTTAAGTGGGGGGTCAGTTTTCTATTGCTATGAACTAATAAACTGATCCCACACTAATTAATACTTAATAATATAATAATCTATTCCCCCCTCTAGCTATAAGTCAAATAACAAAACAGACTGGGTTCTATAGCCTTGGCTAGCAACCAGTCTACCACAGAAAGTAATGGCAACCTACTGCGGGATAATCTTTTGCCTAGTCAGTAATGTCTCCAAAAGAGACATGACCGCCCAAGCGTGTATCACGTATGGCACTAAACTGACTGAATATGTTTCAAAACAGGAAGAGTGATGTTGGAGATGAGGATGTGGGGACACCCGAAACAATTGGTTTGTGTCAGTCAGTCAGCTAAGGGTCATACGTGATACACGCTTGTTTTCTGCGGTAGATTGATATGAACAGAATAAGAGACAAATAAATAAATACAAAAAAAAATGATATTATATATATATATATATATATATATATATATATGAGAGAGAGAGAGAAAGGGAGTTAGAGAGATACGAACAGATTGAGTGTGATAGCTGTGAACAGACTGACACACAGACCCACACCCACACATATATATGTCTGTGTGCCTGTATATATAATATTTATGCATGAATCAGTATGATCAGCTCAGTCAGTTAAGTGCCATACGTGATACACGCTAGTGCGATCAAGTCTCAAAAGAGACATGACTGACTGGGAAGAAGATTATCCCGCAGGAGGTTGCCATTACTTTCTGCAATAGACTGGTTGCCAACCAAGGCTATAGAACCCAATCTGTCCTATTATTTAACCCATAACTGGAAGGGAAGAGATAAATTAATATATTTCCCAAGGGTATTTGCGCGTAAGTGAATGCAAGGAATTCAACTGAAATTCGAACTCGACTTCCCGATGTCTCGTTCCGACCTGATATCTCCTGCACCACGACGCACACCCGCGGTATATGTAGCAGGCAATAATAATGCAGAGACGTTTCATCAACGTGTTCTGGGGGCCTGTGAAACCATTCGACACCGTGTGAGGGTATTTGAAAAGGCCCAACAGTCAATGCTCCGACAGGTTGATGCGTGTGTAGAAGCAAGCGCAAGATATTTTGAACATTTTTCATGAGTTACTGTGTTGAGTTACAATGATGGTCTTTGGGACGCATGTTTACATGAGCATATTACCTTCTTTTGGTGCCAGGAACCCTCTCTCAAAGCATTTTTGATTCTATCTTGGATTGTACAGTTAACAGCCTCTACCGTAAACTTTAACCTCAAAAACGAAGGATTTGCGGACATACACTACCGGCCAGAATTATTAGGCTACCCAGTGTTTAAAAAAATGATTTATTTCATACTATTTTTTAGTATTTATTGCCAAGTGAATAACTGTAAATGAAAACAGAATGGTTGTTTTGTTAATATTGCACAATAACATGTGCATCAAATAAATTTGTAAATATTTAATAATTACCTATATTGCAGTTTCATCAATGAAAAAACGAAGAAAATTTAGGGTGATTCAGACGAGTTTATCTTTGCTTCCTTACCTTGTAAAATCTTGCAAAGTAATAATAACAAAAGAACCATTCTATTTTCATTTGGCAATAAATACTAAAAATATGAAATACGTCATTTCTTTTAAAAACTGTGGTTTCCTAATAATTATGGCCGGTAGTGTATGTTTATATGGACTTTTGCCATATTTCTGTGTGAGAAACCCACTCCCAAAGTTTGTAAAATATGTCTGATATACTACACACACACACACATATATATATATATACACACACACACACACACACACATATATATATATATATATTTAATCATATCACTCCAAGCAAGGCGGTAACGCCACTGATGTGCAGGGGGCTACATAAGAGTGAGAAGATTAGAAAAGAGAAAACCGGAAACAAGGGATGAGCCTCTTCACCTGTTTAATAGATGTGGGTGGAGTGTGAACCGGGCGATAGTTTAGTCTATCTACTCCAACTACCGGCCATAATTACCGGTTACAGTTCATTTGATGCACATGCTATTGTGCGCTATTAACAAAAAAACCATTCTATTTTCCTTTAGAATTATCTACTTGGCAATAAATACTAAAAATAGTATGAAATACATCATTTCTTTTAAAAACACTGGGGTGGCTTAATAATTATGGCCGGTAGTGTATATATATATATATATAAATCTATAGGGTGCGATGGATAAATTGTCACCATTTGCCTTGTACAATTTTGCAAAGTAATAATAACAGAAGAACCATTCTATTTTCCTTTAGAATTATCTGCTTAGCAATAAATACTGAAAATAATATGAGATACATAATCTCTAAATAACTGGGGTGGCTTAATAATTATTGCCGGTAGTGTATAACGTTAATTCAGTGAAGAATTAGAACACTCTCAGTTTCTGGGGTATGTTTACCTTGACTATAACACGCTAAACGTTTGCCTTCTCCTAACGCGTGTCCATAGCTCAGAGGTAGAATCGCCAACAATTCGTTCGGGTTTCAATCCTAGTTAAAAGTCTAACAGTCTAACCGTACTGATGAGCTGTGATAGAGCGAAACAGATCTGTCTGCGGATTATATATATATATATATATATATATATATATATATATATGTAAAATTATCGTGATACTCGTTTCAAAAAACCCTCCTTGCTAAGCATTTGAACATCAGTCAAAGTACGCAGCCCAAAGAAACGAGTAACCTAAAACAAAAATCGCAAGTAGAGCAAACAAAGTATATATATATATATATATATATATATATATATATATATATATATATATATATATTAATCATATCACCCCAAGCAAGGCATTCCACTGCCACTATAGCGCAGGGGGTTACATAGAGCAATTGGGTATAGGAAATGTCAGGAGGAGGGTGATAGACGAGTTAGGATGTACATAGGGAGAGTGTTGGAGAGAATGGGTGTGAGTTAGTGTGTTGGGAGGTGTCTATTGACCTTACATTTAAACTCCTGGAGGTTGTAGCCGTCAGGGAAGCAAGCATGCGGAAGGGAATTCCACAGGCGGGAAGTGCGAGAAAAGAAGCTGTTGGAGTAGAAATTGCGGTTACATTTCATTGGTCTCACTGTAAAAGGGTAGGACCTAGTTGCTATTATATATATAACGTGATATCCACCAAAAGAAAAGGTAAATTAAAAAAGTGCTCAATACAATTTTCATAAAATAAAAATGTAGGCCAAGATAAGATATAGAATATCCGAAACACTGACGTTCCTTCAACCACAGTTTCTGCTAAGATGGCTTCATCAGGTAGCAAGAATGTAATATTTGGCGGGAAAGATTAATTGTTTGAAGCAACACCAAAAGCAATGCTACAAGAAAGTTTATAAAAATCGTTGGAATACTGAACAGCAAAAAATTCTATATTAAGTATAACTTTATATTAAGTCCTACTTATTAAAAAAATATATTAGAAGGTGAATTATTCCAAGAAGATGGATCACTTGGCCATACATTACGCCCAACAAAGAAGTTTCTCACTGGTGAAGATATTTTACTTTTACAAGTTGGCTTTCCTAAAACTCCGACATGAACAAAATCGAATCAATGTGGAGATATTTGTCTGTAAGCAGGCGAAACAACTTGCAAGAACTTTGGTTTATCATAAAATCCTCCACCCAACATCGAGTTGTGCCAATGTGAGCAGCCATACTGAATACGGATTACGAATTTTAATATCCCTAAATAGATTCATTTTGTGCAATTTTAGTTTTTCTCCCGTCAATAAAAGCCGTTAATTCTACGTTTCTAATGGCGGCTCGTAACGCCTGCCTTATTTTCAGTATTACGATGCGTTCTGCTCTATATCTTCTCTTCGGACTGATTCCATCGATTCTGAATGACCACCGATACGGCTGCTGAGAATACATGGTCAAATATTTAAATACTCTTCGTAAAAATTAGGTAAGTTGTCCCCAAGGTGAATTTTGTATTCGCCTCGCAACTATATTGAGACAAAACCACAGTTGAGCTTTCATATTGTTTGTCCGCATGCATATCTATATATCTATCTATCTATCTATCTATCTATCAACTTTGTTCGTATCTATCTACCTAGAGTTGTTCATATCTACCTATCTTTGTTCGTATCTGTATGTATCTATATCTGTTCGTATCTATCTACCTATCTATCTACTTTGTTCGTATCTATCTACCTAGAGTTGTTCATATCTACCTATCTTTGTTCGTATCTGTATGTATCTATGTCTGTTCGTATCTATCTATCTATCTACTTTGTTCGTATCTATCTACCTAGAGTTGTTCATATCTACCTATCTACCTAGAGTTGTTCATATCTACCTATCTTTGTTCGTATCTGTATGTATCTATGTCTGTTCGTATCTATCTATCTATCTACTTTGTTCGTATCTATCTACCTAGAGTTGTTCATATCTACCTATCTACCTAGAGTTGTTCATATCTACCTATCTTTGTTCGTATCTGTATGTATCTATGTCTGTTCGTATCAATCTATCTATCTATCTATCTATCTACTTTGTTCGTATCTATCTATCTACCTAGAGTTGTTCATATCTACCTAGAGTTGTTCGTATCTATCTATCTATCTATCTATCTAGGTTTGTTCGTATCTATCTTTGTTCGTATCTATGTATCTGTCCATCTATCTATCTAAAGTTGTTCATATCTACCTATCTTTGTTCGTATCTGTATTGTATCTATCTATGTAAATTGTATCTATCTATCGATCTAAATTGTATTTATCTAAATTGTATCTATTTATCTAAATTGTTTATCTATATCTAAATTGTATTTATCTAAATTGTATCTATCTATCTAAATTGTATTTATCTAAATTGTATCTATCTTTATCTAAATTGTATTTATCTAAATTGTATCTATCTTTATCTAAATTGTATCTATCTAAATTGTATTTATCTAAATTGTATCTATCTATCTAAATTGTATTTATCTAAATTGTATCTATCTATCTAAATTGTATTTATCTAAATTGTATCTATCTATCTAAATTGTATTTATCTAAATTGTATCTATCTATCTAAATTGTATTTATCTAAATTGTATCTATCTATCTAAATTGTATTTATCTAAATTGTATCTATCTATCTAAATTGTATTTATCTAAATTGTATCTATCTATCTAAATTGTATTTATCTAAATTGTATCTATCTAAATTGTATTTATCTAAATTGTATCTATCTATCTATCTATCTAAATTGTATTTATCTAAATTGTATCTATCTATCTAAATTGTATCTATCTAAATTGTATCTATCTATCTATCTATCTATCTAAACTGTATCTATCTATCTATACTGTATCTATCTATCTAAATTGTATCTATCTATATCTATCTAAATTGTATTTATCTATCTATTTATCTAAATTGTATTTATCTGTCTATCTATCTATCTAAATTGTATTTATTTATCTAAATTCTATCTATCTATTTATCTATCTTTTGTGTTATATTAATTAAACCCCAGAACAAATCGTTAGCAAACTCATTCTTTTGGCCTCAATTAAAACTGGCGCCTCCTTCCATCTTAATAGGTTTGTTCGTATCTATCTATCTATCTATCTATCTATTTATCTATCTATTTAGACTTGTTCGTATCTCTCTATCTAGGTTTGTTCGTATCTATTTATCTAGATTTGTTCGTATCTATCTATTTAGGTTTGTTCGTATCTATCTATCTAGGTTTGTTCGTATCTATCTATCTAGGTTTGTTCGTATCTGTCTAAATAGATTTGATCGATCTATCTATCTAGATTTGTTCGTATCTATCTAGGTTCGTTCGAATCTATCTAGGTTCGTTCGAATCTATCTATCTAGATTTGTTCGTATATCTATCTATCTATCTAGATTTGTTCGTATCTATCTATCTATCCAGATTTGTTCGTATCTATCTATCTATCCAGATTTGTTCGTATCTATCTATCTATCTATCTAGATTTGTTCGTATCTATCTATCTATCCAGATTTGTTCGTATCTATCTATCTATCTATCTAGATTTGTTCGTATCTATCTATCTATCTATCTATCTATCTAGATTTGTTCGTATCTATCTATCTATCTAGGTTTGTTCGTATCTATCTATCTAAATTTGTTCGTATCTATCTATCTAGGTTTGTTCGTATCTATCTAGGTTTGTTCGTATCTATCTATCTAGGTTCATTCGTATCTATCTATCTAGGTTCGTTCGTATCTATCTATCTAGGTTCGTTCGTATCTATCTATCTAGGTTCGTTCGTATCTATCTATCTAGGTTCGTTCGTATCTATCTATTTAGGTTTGTTCGTATCTATCTATCTATCTAGGTTCGTTCGAATCTATCTATCTAGGATTGTTCGTATCTATCTATCTAGCTATCTATGATTGTTCGTATCTAAATTTGTTCGTATCTAACCATGTATCTAGATTTGTTCCTACTATCTATATAGCCATGTATCTAGATTTGTTCGTATCTATCTATTTAGGTTTGTTCGTATCTCTCTGTCTATCTATCTTGAAATACTTCTGTTTTCGTTGTTCTTTTACAGATTTTACACAAATTTAAATTGTTTTAATTTATGGAAAAGAAGGAGTTGTTCGTTTTCTGTGGCTTCCCGGATCACCAAATCTTGTTTCAGTGAATATCGGCTCGGAACTAAAAATCAGAGAGCCGAGTTCGAATTCCAGTTGAATTAGTTGCATTCACTTACGTTCAAATACCCCTGAGAAAGGTATTAATCCGTTTCTTCTCTCTAGTCATGGGTTAAATAACACGACAGACTGGGTTCTATAGCTTTGGTTGGCAAACAGTCTACAGCAGGAAAATCTTCTGCTTAGTCGGTCATGTCTCGAAAGACATCTCTGTCCATCTTCAGGTGGCTATTGTGCAGCTGAGATTGATTCTTGCCAATGAAGAGAAATGTATTAATATGTATTTGTCAATGCTTTTCTTGTTTAAAGAAGAAAATATATTTTTGCATCAATTTGATTTGTAATCTTAATGTCCCCGAAATCAAATGCAATCAAGTTTTTATAATCGTTCTATCTAATAAACATTATGATATCTGTTATAATTGTTCCAACTAATAAACATTATCATATTTTTTTTAATCATTTCACCCCGAGCAAGGCAAAAATGCCACTGATGAGCGGGGGGCTACATAACTGTAAAAAGATTAATTAGAAAACAGTGAGGAGTACAAACTAGTTAGACAGGAGCAATAGAAAGCTGAGAATGCAGGTGCGATGACAGATACATAGGTGGAGAGAAAGGGAAAGATATACGGGGGTGGGGAGAGAGCTAGAGTCCAGTGGTTAATAGATGAGTATTGACATTGCGTTTAAATTTCTGGAGGTTGTAGCCGTCAGGAAAGCAAAATATGGGAGCGAGTTCCACAGGCGGGAAGTGCGAGAGAAGAAGCTGCAGGAGTAGAATTGTCTGTTGTAATTGTTCCAACTAATAAACATTATCATATCTGTTGTAATTGTTCCAACTAATAAACATTATCATATCTGTTGTAATTGTTCCAACTAATAAACATTATCATATCTTTTGTAATTGTTCCAACTAATAAACATTATCATATCTGTTGTAATTGTTCCAACTAATAAACATTATCATATCTGTTGTAATTGTTCCAACTAATAAACATTATCATATCTGTTGTAATTGTTCCAACTAATAAACATTATCATATCTGTTGTAATTGTTCCAACTAATAAACATTATCATATCTGTTGTAATTGTTCCAACTAATAAACATTATCATATCTGTTGTAATTGTTCCAACTAATAAACATTATCATATCTTTTGTAATTGTTCCAACTAATAAACATTATCATATCTGTTGTAATTGTTCCAACTAATAAACATTATCATATCTTTTGTAATTGTTCCAACTAATAAACATTATCATATCTTTTGTAATTGTTCCAACTAATAAACATTATCATATCTGTTGTAATTGTTCCAACTAATAAACATTATATCTTTTGTAATTGTTCCAACTACTAAACATTATCATATCTTTTGTAATTGTTCCAACTAATAAACATTATCATATCTTTTGTAATTGTTCCAACTAATAAACATTATCATATCTTTTGTAATTGTTCCAACTAATAAACATTATCATATCTTTTGTAATTGTTCCAACTAATAAACATTATCATATCTGTTGTAATTGTTCCAACTAATAAACATTATCATATCTGTTGTAATTGTTCCAACTAATAAACATTATCATATCTGTTGTAATTGTTCCAACTAATAAACATTATCATATCTGTTGTAATTGTTCCAACTAATAAACATTATCATATCTGTTGTAATTGTTCCAGCTAATAAACATTATCATATCTGTTGTAATTGTTCCAACTAATAAACATTATCATATCTTTTGTAATTGTTCCAACTAATAAACATTATCATATCTTTTGTAATTGTTCCAACTAATAAACATTATCATATCTGTTTAAATTGTTCCAACTAATAAACATTATCATATCTTTTGTAATTGTTCCAACTAATAAACATTATCATATCTGTTGTAATTGTTCCAACTAATAAACATTATCATATCTTTTGTAATTGTTCCAACTAATAAACATTATCATATCTTTTGTAATTGTTCCAACTAATAAACATTATCATATCTTGTTTAAATTGTTCCAACTAATAAACATTATCATATCTGTTGTAATTGTTCCAACTAATAAACATTATCATATCTGTTGTAATTGTTCCAACTAATAAACATTATCATATCTGTTGTAATTGTTCCAACTAATAAACATTATCATATCTTTTGTAATTGTTCCAACTAATAAACATTATCATATCTGTTGTAATTGTTCCAACTAATAAACATTATCATATCTTTTGTAATTGTTCCAACTAATAAACATTATCATATCTTTTGTAATTGTTCCAACTAATAAACATTATCATATCTGTTTAAATTGTTCCAACTAATAAACATTATCATATCTGTTGTAATTGTTCCAACTAATAAACATTATCATATCTTTTGTAATTGTTCCAACTAATAAACATTATCATATCTGTTGTAATTGTTCCAACTAATAAACATTATCATATCTGTTGTAATTGTTCCAACTAATAAACATTATCATATCTGTTGTAATTGTTCCAACTAATAAACATTATCATATCTGTTGTAATTGTTCCAACTAATAAACATTATCATATCTGTTGTAATTGTTCCAACTAATAAACATTATATCTTTTGTAATTGTTCCAACTAATAAACATTATCATATCTGTTGTAATTGTTCCAACTAATAAACATTATCATATCTTTTGTAATTGTTCCAACTAATAAACATTATCATATCTTTTGTAATTGTTCCAACTAATAAACATTATCATATCTGTTGTAATTGTTCCAACTAATAAACATTATCATATCTTTTGTAATTGTTCCAACTAATAAACATTATCATATCTTTTGTAATTGTTCCAACTAATAAACATTATCATATCTTTTGTAATTGTTCCAACTAATAAACATTATCATATCTGTTTAAATTGTTCCAACTAATAAACATTATCATATCTGTTGTAATTGTTCCAACTAATAAACATTATCATATCTTTTGTAATTGTTCCAACTAATAAACATTATCATATCTTTTGTAATTGTTCCAACTAATAAACATTATCATATCTTTTGTAATTGTTCCAACTAATAAACATTATCATATCTGTTTAAATTGTTCCAACTAATAAACATTATCATATCTGTTGCAATTGTTCCAACTAATAAACATTATCATATCTGTTGTAATTGTTCTAATAAAGCATGAAGGAAAATTTGACATATGGTTGATTTAATATGTAATGATCCCACATCATGTAGATAGGAGTTGAGGCAAAACATGTCAGTTATAATAGTCCTTATGTGGTTTCCGGCTTTCTCTTTTCCAATCTTTTCTCTCTTTTCTTTTTTTTTTTTTTTCAACTGGTGTAGATAGACTAAACTATCGCCCGGTTCACACTCCACCCACGTCTATTGAACAGGTAAACCAGTTCATCCCTTGTTCCTTGTTTAGGATGTGGTTTCCGGCTTTCTCTTTTCCAACCTTTTCATTCCTACGTAGCCCCCTGCGCTTCAGTGGCGTTACCGCCTTGCTTGGGGTGATATGATTAAAAAAAAAAACATTATTTTGTTTGTTGTCATTTTTTCTAATAAACATTACCGTGTCTCCTATAACTATTCTATCCCATGCCATTACCATGAATGTTATAATTGTTGTAGTTAATAAATATTAACATGCCTGCTATAATTATTTTAGCCTCCAAAATTTTTCATATTTGTTATAACAGTTCGAGCCAATAAGAATTATCATGTCTGTTATTGTTGTGGATTCCGGGTGAGGAACCGCACAAAATAATGAACAGCAAAAAAGATATGGAGATAGAAAAGTTGGTTATATTGAACGTAATATACAAACTTGAACGCAGGTTAGTAAATCCAGAAATAGTATTAGTAAGAAATAAATATATACAGGTCTTGAAGTGAAGTCGTTGGAAATAGTATATCCGTGTATATTATTCTAGCTGAGTGGAGCTCAGAGCTAGTCTGATTTCTGATGCGGTAGTCTCTGGGTAATTTCGGTATCTCTCGGTAACTTACGTATCAGTTCCGGTACTCTCTAATAACTCGCACGGATCTCTACGATTAGTCTCAACTCTCTATGGCAGGAATATATGTATACTTAGTCGAGTCCATTATCATATAAAAAGGGGAGATTCCACAACAGTTATAATTGTTCTCGTCAATAAAAATTATCATGTCTGTCATAATTGTTTTAGACAATAAGCATTATCAAAGAGTAAGTTTTGCTAGTGCAATATTGCTTAATAAACCAAAACGGAGTAAAAAACAATTTCCAATTCAATCAGCACATAAGTTTCCGTCTAATTTTCAATTATGTGCAAATTGGCAAAAAACACTCTCTAAAAGAGAGATCACTGCAAATCAGTAAAACGCTAATGACAGTCATTTGCCTTAACCTGTCTGCATTGTTCTTCATCAGTCGTGGCAGCATATCGGTGTTGATAACTGAATAATAATGTGTAATAATAATTAAATTAAGTGATAATTAACTTTGTAAATAATTACGAATTCTCTAAATGGAAAGTGACTTGACAAGGCTGCCAACAGCGGCATTTAAGTGTGCCGAACATTAAAAAAATATTGTTTAGTGCTGCTTTTTAAAAAAAATGTAGCATATGTAGGGAATGTTTTGCTTTTCCATCTGTATATCGCTGCCCACTGGTTTGACAGCTACTCCATAACGCCCTTGTCATTAAATTTTGTTTTTTAATCATATCACCCCGAGCAAGGCGGTAACGACACTGATGCGCAGGGGGCTACGTAAGAGTGAAAAGATTGGAAAAGAGAAAGCCGGAAACCACATCCTAAACAGGGAACAAGGGACGAGCCTCTTCACTTGTTCAATAGACGTGGGTGAAGTCTGAACCTGGCGATAGTTTAGTCTATTTATGCGCTAACAAATTAAAATTTTTGGTGGAAGTATAATTTGAAGATTTAAATACGGAGAGTTGTTAATGTGGCTCTAGATTTATTAGCCCAAGGCTTCTATACCTGAAATGATTAAGGCGTTGGCCATGATAGATGATTTTGCAGAATACAAGTTAAAGTTTAGTTGAAAGTTACTTTTTACTTTTTTATTTTTTATTTGTCTTTCGTGTTATGTCAAAATTAATAAGCTAAAGATCTTAAATCCTTCGATATACCATGCTCCTTCAGAATGTGAGCGATCATGGCTTTCCACAACTTCCTATCCTGTGCATTAATACTGCTGAATTGAATATCTGGACTGGTACTCCTGTTATCCACCTAGGGGTCCTTGACAAAATCCAACAGAGAATCTGTAATGTGATCGATCCCGACTTGGCAGCTCAGATACCGTCACTTTCTCACCGGCGCAATGTGGCTTTCTCGTATCTCTCCTATAAATACTTTCACGGCTTCTGCTCCGGTGAATTTAGCTCCCTGGTGAATTTACTCGAGCCACAAGATTAGCAACTAGGTCCCACCCTTTTACTGTGAAACCAATATAATGTAAACGCAAATTCTACGCCATCAGTTTCTTTTCTCGCACTTCCCGCCTGTGGAATTCCCTTCCGTTTACTTGTTTCCCCGACAGCTAGAATCTCCCAGAATTTAAATGTAAAGTCAATAGTCATCTCCTATCTCAATAACTTGCATCCTCTCTCTCATGTTCCTTTCTCCGTCCACTCCACTCTCATCAGTATTCGCATTCTTCTCTTACCCACTTCCTGACACCTTCTGTAACCTGTCATTCTTTCTCATAACTTTCGTT
This sequence comes from Ascarosepion bandense, assembly GCA_037127315.1. Lineage (NCBI taxonomy): Eukaryota > Metazoa > Mollusca > Cephalopoda > Sepiida > Sepiidae > Ascarosepion > Ascarosepion bandense. Next base: position 1,017,415 of record JBBBDQ010001147.1, read on the forward strand.
CTATATGACCCCTTGCACAACAGTGGCAGAAAAATGTTTTGCTTGGGGCGATACAATTTTCAATTTTACAATATTTGTCTTTTTACATCTCTACTACGGCATTATGATATTCATTCTCACAAGTTAGTTGACGAGGTTTTCTGCTGTCTTCCACTGTCACTTACTTTTTATACGTCTTTGAGTGTAAAGTTCTCCAAGCTAAAGTTCTCATTGTGTGTTCAAGAAACTTCAACACTTTCTGATTCTAAGTACCAGTGAGCCTTTTGTGCGTTGTGGTGCATTGGATATCGGCTCGGAACGAGAAATCGGGGAGCCGAGTTCGAATTCCAGCTGAATTCATTGCATTCACTTACGCGTAAATACCCTTGGGAAAGGTATTAATCCGCCTATTCCTTCCAGTTATGGGTTAAATAACAGGACAGATTGGGTTCTATAGCCTTGGTCGGCAACCAGTCTGCCGCAGAAAGCAATGGAACCTACTGCGGAATAATCTTCTGCCCAGTCAGTCATATCTCTTTCGAGACATGATCGCCCAAGCGTGTATCACGTATGGCACTTAACTGAATAACTGACAGACCCTCGTGATCGCTTCGTTGCTTACGCATTCCATTCTTGGTATTTTCAGTATCCTTCTGTAGAACCACCTTTGTGTGTCCTCTTTTCTTCTGTTAATTTGTGAGCAAATTACCCACATGCACTGACATATATAAAAAAAATGATATTCAATAGCCATTCAGCGTAGAAAGGAAGCCTTCATCAGTACTGGATTGAGTGATAATAATGGCGATTCATAACCCGGATGAAGGTCCACCTCATTGATAGTACAAGCTGGAAGTGAGAAATATTTTTTCCTAAAAACTAGTTTTAATAGAAAGATTTGAAAAATTTCAACCACTGGCTTCTTGGGCAGTGAATGCCGAATGTTCCCTTATAAGGGAAAAGATAATAATACTAAGTACTTCAGATACTTTGGTGTATGGATCACTAAATATTAAACACTTCAGTTACTTCGGCTTTGTTATTGTCTCTATTTCCATGAGTGTGACAGGAGGGACACACACACACACACACATTTATATATATATATATATATATATATATATATATATATATATATATATATGTAAATCATCTGCACAACCACACCAACATTGCCTCATGATGAGAACCTATCTCGAAACAGAGAAATTTCCATGTCGCAATGGAAAATTTATATATATATATATATATATATATGGTTATATATCAATTTTCCAAATTTATATATATATATATATATATATATATATATATATATATATATGGTTATATATCAATTTTCCAAATTTATATATATATATATATATATATATATATATGGTTATATATCAATTTTCCATATATATATATATATATATATATATATATATATATATATATATAACAGTCTTTGTTATAGTAGAGAGGATGAATAATGCTTCATTATTGTAATCTCTTTTAGAAAGCAATTTCTAAATTTAATTTTTTCAAAGGTTTTAAAAAATGCAGTTTACAGCATCTGTTCAACATGAAAGACACTGTTAAGATTTCTCTAATATTATGCTGCATATAATGTATGTTTGTATGTATGGAAATTTAGTTCAAGAATAATGAAAACGCCCAACTACTTTCATTATAGCGAATAACTTCACGGGCATTAAGGCATAGTGAAAAAAGTTAAGTCAATTTCACGGACCATGTGTTGTTCTTTGATTGAGTCCCATTGGAAATACTGAGCATATAGTGTTTGACATTTATATATATTGTTATGTTGGAAGGATATTTGAAGCCAAAACAGCTGACTTTCAGTGATTTCCTTGTAAAAAGGAATTTTAGGCAAGCAGGCTTTATAATGAAGTGCTCGAGATCAGTGATAGAAATAGAGCATTAATAGAATTAAGAGAAAGAATTGTCACGTAACTGATCGGCGTCATTTCTGTCATGCAGACATCGATGCTTCGTGAACATATAAGAATACACTCACTCATCAGGGTTTGTCCGTTTTTTTTCCTGACACTCTTCAATATTTGGGTGTTTATATACTGTGGTTAGAGCTTTTGCTAATGTATAAGATATTTAATTTCTCCCCCACTGGAGAGAGATGTGACACAAGGTCGGTTTTTAACGTGGGGAACCTGAACGCGTACGCTCAGGCCATTAGTCAAATATTACCCAGCCCCCGATTTGTTCCTAAGTGAATACAACGAATTCGACTGGAATTCGAACCTGGCTCTCCGATTACTCATTCCAAGCCGATATCCACTGCACCACATCGTACACCCAAGGCGAATTAAAAGTGTTATCATTTATTATATTCATTATATGAATTTTATTACGTTTTATATATTTGTACTTTGTTTCACTAAAATTATATACAATAAATTTAAATCATATACTTGTAAAATATATTTGCTTTATTAATATTTTTCTTGTGATAACTTCCGGTTGCATTAATATAAATACAATCAGAATCGTGAGTATTTAATACGCTGTGCCATTTACTACTAATTTTGCTAATTATTAATTTTTTCTTGATTTGCCTAGCTGAAATTGGGGTGTGTCATATATACCTATGCCGTCAAATCCGGTAATCAATTCAATGTCACACACTTTACACGAGACATGCATAAAAGTGATTTTTAAACTATACATAGATACATCAATACGTCTATAGTTTCACAAGGAAAAACAACATTTATCTTATACAAAAATATATTGCATAGATCGAACACTATACAGTGAACATTTCAAATCAATATTCGGTTAACAACTTGTTGGGTTATTTATTGATCAACCATTGCACACTTGTTCATGCGACAAGCTTTTCAACCATCACTACTGAATCAGACTAGTCGAGCTCATCTCTCAAGTCGCAAAATTATTTTAAAAATTTGTTTTTAATTTAATTCATACGACAGTTGCTGAAATTTTCTGGAATATTTATTTTACACTGTTTGGTAAAATTTCCCCTTCCTTAACTGTTTGAAGTCTAAAATCAATAGACAATCAATAAAAGTCAAAACACAAATCAATATTTACACAGCTTCTGTTAAACTGACACAGATATTTTCTTTCGTTTTATTTCTTAATTTCCTTTCATTTTAAAAGAAAAATGGATGGTTGTCAGCAAGAGGGATGGCTCAGAATGGAAGTGATGAACTGGAGATGTCAGAATCGTGACTAAGGGAAAAGGGTTGTTTCCTTTTCAGTCAGTTAATTCCCGTACGTAATACACTCTTGGTCGATCATGTTTTTTTTCGAGATGTGACTAAGCAGAAGATTTTCCCACAGTAGGTTGCCATTATTTTTCTGCGGTAGACCGGTTGCACTGGAGGGAGAAGAGTTGGATTAATACCTTTCCCAAAGATATTTGTGCGTAAGTGAATGAAACGAATTCGACTAGAATTCGAACTCGGATCTCCAATTTCTCATTTCGAGCCGATAGCCATTACACCACAAGGCACATCCTTTGTCAATCAGTTATACACCAAACGTGAGACACGCTTGGGAGATCATGTCTCGAAAGAGACATGACTGATTTGATTGAAGATTTTTCCCTCAGTAAGTTGGCATTACTTTCTGCGGTAGACTGGTTCCCAGCCAAGGCTATAGAACCCAATCTGTCCTATTATTTGACTCATAGTTAGAGTGAGAAGAAATGAATTATATTATTAAGTAGTAATTAGTGGGGGATCAGTTTATTACTTCATAACAATATACAACCGATCCCCCACTTCATGCACAGTAGAAGCCTTAATCATGTTTTCAACTATTATATTCATTCAGTCAGTTAAGTGCCATACGTGATACACGCTTTGAGCGATCATGTCTCGAAAGAGACATGACTGACTGGACAGAAGATTTTTCCCTCAGTAAGTTGCCATTACTTTCTGCGGTAGACTGTGAAAGTTTAGAGTGTGAGACTCACCTTCGCAAAGTTGTTTTCAACTATCGTCTAGTTCGTAAACAAAAATAGAATAGACTTGACTGGATAGCAGAGTGGAATCTCTCAGGCTGTTATATAAATGCTGAGTAGTTTCTTGATTATTCTAATATCCTTCGCAAATATGACTAGTTGCAGAGTAGTTCCTTGATTATTCTAATATTCTTTCCAAATATGACTAGTTGCTGAATAGTTTCTTGATTATTCTAATATCCTTCGCAAATATAACTAGTTGCTGAGTAGTTTCATGATTGTTCTAATATCCGTCCCAAATATAACTAGCTACTGAATAGTTTCTTGATTATTCTAATATCTTTCCCAGATATAACTAGCTACTGATTAGTTGCTTGATTATTCTAATACCCTTCCCAAATATAATTAGTTGCTGAGTAGTTTCATGATTATTCTAATATCCTTCCAAAATATAACTAGTTGCTGAGTAGTTTCATGATTGTTCTCATATCCTTCCCAAATTTGACGAGTTGCTGAATAGTTTCTTGATTGATCTAATATTCTTCCCAAATATAATTAGTTGCTGAGTAGTTTCTTGATTATTCTAATATTCTTCCCAAATATGACTAGTTGCTGAGTAGTTTCTTGATTATTCTAATATTCTTCCCAAATATGACTAGTTGCTGAGTAGTTTCTTGATTATTGTAATATTCTTCCCAAATATAATTAGTTGCTGAATAGTTTCTTGATTATTCTTCCCAAATATAATTAGTTGCTGAGTAGTTTCATGATTATTCTAATATCCTTCCCAAATGTGATTAGTTGCTGAGTAGTTTCATGATTATTCTAATATCCTTCCCAAATGTGATTAGTTGCTGAGTAGTTTCTTGATTATTTTAATATCCTTCCCAAATATAACTACTTGTTGAGTAGTTTCTTCGAATTTTATGGCATACTTTATCAAATGCCCTTGTGTAATTCATAAAACAAGTTTTTCTGCATTTGTATTACTCTTTCTGGTAAGATTCTGAGCTTAAATATTGCGTTCCTGGTTCCAGTGTCTTTGACGAACCTGCGCAGTTCTTGTCTTATTTCTCGTCTGTTTCTGCTATGCGTTCTATTTAAATGAGTTTGCATTTGTTTCCACTGGTTTCTTTGGCAGTTCTATGAAAACAGATCTATTTAGGTCTTCTAGTGTATCGACGGAAACTGATCGTTCGAATCCTGATAAATAGAGCGAGAAGCAGAATCAGGCCAGAGATAGGACAAGAACAGTGCGGGTTCGTCAAAGACACTGGAACAAGGAACGCCATGTTTACGATTAGGATGCTTTCCGAAAGGGCAATACAAATGAAGAAGGACTTGTACCGACGTTTTATCGATTATGCAAAGGCGTTCGACAAAATACGCCACAAAGAATTAATGAAGATGCTCGACAGCCTCGACATATTTGGGAAAAATATAAGAGGAATCAAGAATCTCTATTGGCTGCAAACCGCCTGCATACGGACAGTTAACGAATTCAGCAGATATACAATGATAGAAAAGGAGGTAAGACAAGTATGTGTCTTTTCACCGGATCTATTCAACTTGTACAGCGAGAATATTCTGAGGACCCTAGATGTTATGATTTGTAATCGGAGGCCACAATTTGAACAACATAAGATACGCAGATGATAGAGTGCTGATTGCAGACACGGAAAGGAAACTACAAAAACTCCTACATGGCTGCTACAGAAGGTAACTGAAGAGAGTAATAAAAAAGGACTACAAATGCAAGAAAACCGAATGCATGGTTATCAACAAAAAGAGCAGCCCAAAATGCCAAATACTGGTGGGGGATAGTCAAATTAAGTAGGTACCTAAATTTAAACACTTCGGGAGTGTTTTAACAGAAGACGGGAAGTGTGACACAGAGATCCGAAGGCGAATTGACATGGCAAAGAACGCGTCCCAGAAGTTGAGTAGAGTATAAAGAGACAGGAACATTTTACTAGAAACAAAGAGGAGAGTACTGGATTGCTATGTGATGTCAGTTCTTCATATGGCAGTGAATGCTGGACAATATCATCAAAGATGAAGGAAAAACTTGAAGCAACTGAAATGTGGTTCTACAGAAGCAGACTCCATATAAAGTGTGGGATCAATTCCATATTACAATCAATATATAAACTGACGCCTCACTTTTTGGTCACAACAGTTTCTATACATTTGTATTCCTGAGATCCAAAAGCACAAGGATGCATTCCACGAGCTGAGTAGAGTATTAAGAAACAGGACAATTTCGCTAGAAACAAAGAAGATAGTACTGGATTGCTATGTGATGTCAGTTCTTCAATATGGCAGTGAATGCTGGAAAATATCATCAAAGATTAAGGAAAAACTTAAAGTAACTGAAATGTGGTTCTACAGAAGGATGATGCGGATATCATGGATCGAGCATGTGAGCAATGATGAGGTTTTGGAAAGGATGGAAACGAAAAGGAAATTAATACTGAGCATCAGGAAAAGACAGTTCCTGGGACATGCAATGAGGAAGGAGGGCTTGGAGAACCTTATACTAACAGGCCAGATAGAAGGAAAAGGAGACAGGGGAAAGCAGCGGATAACATATTTGAAGAGCCTGAGCAGATGGATGACAGAACGGGAGTTGCGTGGTGTAATAGGAGGAAGCATGCTAAGAGTCACCAGGGACAGGAGGATGTGGAAAGCCATGATCGCCCTCGTCCTAAAAAGACAAGGCACATAGAAGAAGAAGTATATCGACACTGTTGTAGATTTCATTCATTATTTCTGTAACCTTGTTGACGAATACGTGGTTCGACAGTGTCAACGACCAATGTCCCAAGGATATTTACTCTTCTCCCCCACTTGAGAGAGATGTGACACAAGATCTTTTTTAACGTGGGGAACTTGAGCGTGTACGCCCAGGTACTAGTCAAATATTACCGATCAACCGCAGTGGATAGGGTTAGAACCGGTCTAAACTGGTCTTAAACTGGTCTTATTTTGGTCATTTTGGACCTCAGCTTGAAGGCCGGGGGCCCAAGGATAGTTACTCTTCTCCCCCACTTGAGAGAGATGTGACACAAGGTCTTCTTTAATGTGGGGAACCTGAGCGCGTACGCCCAGGTACTGGTCAAATATTACCTATCCACCGCAGTGGATAGGTTCAGAACTGGTCTAAACTGGTCTTATTTTGGTCATTGTCGCTCCCCAGCCAAAAGGCCGAGGCGCAACGGCGAAGTATTATTTACTCTTCTCCCCCACTTGAGAGAGATGTGACACAAGGTCTTCTTTAATGTGGGGAACCTGAGCGCGTACGCCCAGGTACTGGTCAAAACATTACCTATCCACCGCAGTGGATAGGTTCAAAACCGGTCTCAACTGGTCTTAAAATTGGTCTTATTTTGGTCATTTTGGACCCCAGCCGGAAGGCCGGGGCCCAAGACCACCAGAAAGAGACTTGAGAATTCTTATTACAGAATAGGCCAGTCCATTGCCAAGGTGGGGCAATCCATTTGCTGGCCTGCCATTGGCTAGATTTGCTGGCCTGCAATTGGCTTGATGTTTGATAAAAGAGGTTATCTGGGTCTAACTCTTTTACCAACATGAGGAGGCCATGACACCTACCATTTCGAGGAGGCTATGATAGTTTACAAGACAGCCATGATTTTTCCGGTAAGTTTCCTTGACTTCTACATTTGTCTATGCTGAAGTTATCGAAGGTTGCCAGCATCTCTATTATGATTCCGTCCAATTCTGTTGTTTTGTTTCTGTTCAATTTGTTCAGTGCAGATTCCACTTCGGATTTTAATATTTCCGGTCCATCAATATTTCTATGTATTGCTGATTGTTCTCTTTTATCATGTAATAAATCTCTAATATATTCGTTCCATTTCAGAAGCATATTTTCTTTTTTCTGATATCAACTTGGATTTTTCCTATCCTGTTGATGAGCATATATTTTGTCTTAATGCTCTCAAATTAGAACGTCTATGAAAATGATTTCGTTAGAAATAAATGAATTTATACGAATTTACAAAACCTTTCCTTAGCAAATACAAAACTCGTGAAATTTCACACCTCGATGCGAAATGTTTTTCGACCAATACAAAACTTAGAAACATCTAAAAACAAAATAGAAAGGCCAGAATCACATCCAGAAGTGAATTCCCAAATTACCTTTTCGAGCCCCATAAAAGACGGAGCAAAGTCGACCGTCACCAAAATGACGAGCGTAATTAACACGCACCGTTGACAAACGTCAAACGATCGTTATTATTGCCTTTGTCTTTCTCTCTCACCTCCTTCCTTTTCACTATTCACCCTGAGCGATAACTTCAAAGACTATGCTACCCAACAAGAAATGCTCACATACATACATACATACATACATACATACGTTCCTGCCTGCGTACACATAAACTCACTTTTGCAAGGACTAATACGAACTCTTGATGCCCTTAACTTCTTGATACTGTTTCTCATTAAACGTTTAAGTTTTACCAATTCATGTTATTCTTTTCCATTAGTAAATTTCTATTTTAAACTTACTTTTATTCTTCCACACATTCCTATCTCTACACTTCTGATAATTATGGATAAAACCTTTAAGTTGTCGGAAGTTTGGTTATGTTTGACACAAGGCCAATTTAATAAACATTAACCAACTCCCTACGGTTTCAAGATAATCGTTTTAAACAAATTTAAATATAACAAAACTTTTTAAAAAATGTAAAGTGTACGCCAACTTTTGGACCTGCCCTGTATATTGGAATTTTCTACAAAATCCTGTTAGGGGATAAGTGGTTTATCTAAACAGGGTTCTATGAAAATATTCATGTTGGGTTTTCTGGATGTTTATATTTGGTGACATCGATTAACGACCCAGAAATTGGAGCAAGGACTGAGTTTACAGACTCAGTTCAACTGAGCCCTACTCTAAGCTCCAATATGGTAATTTCTGCTTAACGTCCAGTGAACTGAATTCATGTTGAATTTCCTAGATGGTTTTATTATGAGAGATCAATTAACAATCAAGAATTTGGAGCCAGGACTGACTTTAAAAACTGAGATCAACTGAGCCCTACTTTAAGCTCAACATAATAAATTTTGCTTGTAATGAAGAAGATGGGCTTGGTGTATCTGATACTCACATGACAGATAGAGGGAAAGAGAGATAAGGAAAACAATATATAACATGCTTGACGGGCAGGTGCATGGCAGAGCGGGGTTTGGGTGGGGTATAAAGCGTGCGAAGAGCCACTAGGGATAGAGATATGTGGAAGGCCATGATCGTCTACGTCCTGAAGAGAAACGGCATAAAGAAGGAAAAAAGAGAAAGGGAGCTCCACAGGTGGGAAGCGCGAGAAAAGAAGATGATAGAGTAAAATTCGTCTACATTTGGTTGATCTAACTTTAAAAAGGTGAGACCTTGTTGCCAGTCTGGTTGTACGAGTAAATTCTTGTGGAGGGGACACCAGTGACCAAAGTTCGTCAGAGCAAAAGCTATGAAAATATTTGTAGAACTATTAAGTTAATAACTTTTTGAAATAAAAAATAATACGAAAAAATTAGAGGTTATTAAAATTAATGGTTCTAAATTTCGCTGGTTATTTCCCAAGATGAAAAAATGTGGTGTTGAAAAGACGAGAGACGGTGATGCGGAGTAAAATTTTGAGTTTGGGATCAAATGTAGATCAAATATAGATAAGAATCTGATAGAATGATAACAGAATAGGTAAAGTGTGTACAAATTTTTGTGGTTCAGTGGATATCGGCTCGGAACGAGAAACCGGGGAGCCGAGTTCGAATTCCAGTTGAATTCATTGTATTCACTTACGCGCAAATACCCTTGGGAAAAGGTATTAATCCATCTCTTCCTTCCAGTTATGGGTTAAATAGCAGGACAGATCGGGTTCTATAGCCTTGGTCGGCAACCAGTCTACCGCAGAAAGCAATGGCAACCTACTGCGGGATAATATTCTGCCCAGTCAGTCATGTCTCTTTCGAGACATGATCGCCCAAGCGTGTATCACGTACGGCACTTAACTGACTGATTAAGAGATAAAAGTTACTATTACGACCTGAAAAAGAAAAAAGGAGCCAAATTTTTCGTTGACACACATGTTGACATCCAGTCCGTGTTGACTGCTTGTCTGATAGTGAGAATGTCACGTGTTTGTGTTCGTCGAGGAGAAAAGTAGGGTTGATTCTCATTGGCTTAGTGTAATTAATGATAATTATGATTGTTATAATTATTTTATTATAATTCTTTTTTGACATGATAATTAATTTTGCATTTATGTGTTTCTTTATAGACATGACAAACCTTTCCATAAACATTCTGTAAAACTCCTGTGTATGTGTGAAAAAATTCAAAGCTTTTTGTTTGTCCCGACTGGCAGCCATTTTAAAAGAGAATTATCAGTAAAGAAAAAAGCGTATAACATTTACGAGTTAAAGCTAAAAATAAAAAATACAAAACAAAAATGCAATTCTGACATACCTTTTTAATGTGTAAGAATACAAAATTTTATTAAATGTTTTAAAAAAGACATTTTAAAAGTATATATTTTTGCATATATTTGTACAAACGAGTGGCCATTTATTTTATATTTTGGAAAATAATTATATAGGCTTTTAAATTGTCTCATTTTAAAGATTTAACAAAGACTTTAAAAAATAATTTAGAATAGACATCACTTTTTGACTGAGTTCTGTATTTTGACGAATATTTTACATTTAAAACGAATATCACACAGATTTAAATTGTTTATCTATTACTTTCCATAACCAGGGCAGCTAACTGGGACAAATTATTCTATCCCTGTTGAAACCAATTATCTAGAACCATATATATATATATATATATATGGTTTCATCATCCCTGTCTTTCACCTCTCATATGTTCCCCAAGCAGAAAGAAATAACATTTTTATTTTACTTGTTTTTTTTTACTCACAACCTCCCACTGGGGTTTATGGAAACCGTTTCTGTACCCTTTTCATCTTTAACATTCACCAGGGTCTAAAATATTTACCTAGCTAGAACCCCCTACTCTTAGCTCAGATAGTTCTCCTTTTCCATCAAAATATCTACAAAAACCATAAATTGTTAACGAGGAAACCTCATCCATCGAACGAAGAAATGGATTTGAAATAAGGTTCGCTAGTATTCCTGAAATGCACAGATTTTTAAAACAAATGACTAACTTGTGAGAGTGAATGGTTTATGCAAGAGCTCTATAATCTAATACTTCATTTATGTGCTGTGTTCCTTCAGTACATGGGTGATCATGACTCTCCACGATATCCCCACCTTTGTAGCTCTTAATAATATTTATCTTATACTATCCTTCCCTGTTCTGTTCATTGATGTCTTCTGCTTTTAATATGTACACTGAGTATCAAATTTTCCAAGTTTCTTTACTTGTTCAGTTAGTCGAGCGCTATACATGATACACGCTTGGGCGATCATGTCTCGAAAGAGACATGACTGAATGGGTAGATTCTCCAGCATTATTTTCTGTGGTAGACTGGTTAGAACCCAATCTGTTTGCTGCTTAACTTACAGCTGGAGGGAGAAATGGCGGATTAATACCCTTTCCAAGGGTATTTGCGTGTAAGTGAATGCAACGAATTCGATTAGATTTCTCGTTCCGAGCAGAAGGTACATTACTTATTCAGTCAGTCAGTTAAAGGCCATACGTGATACACGCTTTGGGTGATCATGTCTCGAAAGAGACATGACTGTTTGCGCTGAAGATTATCCCGCAGTAGGTTGCCATTACTTTCTGCAGTAGACTGGTTGCCACCCAAAATATAGGACCCAATCTGTCCTGTTATTTAACCCATAACTGGAGGGAAGAGACGGATTACTACCTTTCCCAAGGGTATTTGCGCGTAAGTCAATGCAACGAATTCAACTGGAATTCGAACTCGGCTCTTCGATTTCTCGTTCCGAGCCGATATCCACTGCACCACAAGGCACATCCTGAGTTGAAATCAGTCAGTCAGTTAAATGCCATACGTGATGCACGCTTGGGCGATCATGTCCCGAAAGAAACATTACTGACTGGGCAGAAGATTGTCCCGCAGTAAGTTGCCACTGCTTTCTGCGGTAGACTGGTTGCCAACCAAGGCTATAGAACCCAATCTGTCCTGTTATTTGACTCATAGTTAGAGTGGGGAGAGATGTATTATTAGTGGGGTATCAGTTTATTACTTCATAACAATATAAATCTGAATCCCAACTTTATGCCCAGTAGAAGCCTTAGTCATGTTTTTAACTATTACATTCAGTCAGTCAGTTAAGTGCCTTACGTGATACATGCTTTGGGCGATCATGTCTCAAAAAAGATATGACTGACTGAGCAGAAGATTATCCTGCACTAGGGTGCCATTGCTTTCTGCGGTAGACTGGTTACCAGTCAAGGCTATAGAACCCAATCTGTCCTATTATTTAACCCATAACTGGGGAGAAGAGACGAATTAATACCTTTCCCAAGGATACATTCCTCATCATGTGTCCTAAAAATATCAACAGTTTCTCTCTAAGTCTAGGTGTTCTTTTTGTTTCCATGCTCTCTAAAACTGTGTTGTTGCTCACGTGTTCAGTCCATGGTATTCTCAGCATCCTTCTGTAGAACCACATTTCGGTTACTTCCAGTCTCTTCTTTATCAGTAAGCAAATTGTCTAGCATTCGCTGCTATCTAGAACTAATAGTAATCAAGGATTCTTTTCTTTGTTTCTAATGCAATTTTCCTGTTTCATTTTTAGAAGGTATCTATGTTATTCCAATGTGCCTTCGGATTTCTGTGTCACATTTTTTTCATCAGTTAAAAGATATTTAAAGGTGTATATTTGTTTGATTTTGACATCTTCAGTTTGTAGCTCACATCTTGGATTTGTTCTTTTGCTAACAACCATATATATTTTTAACATTTATAGTTAGTCCTTTGTTCCTGCTTTCTTTTAATCATTTCACCCTAATCAAGGTGTGAATGCTGCAAGTACGCAAGGGTTACATGGAGTGAAAGTGAAAGAATACTGAGAGTTGGGAAGAATGAGGAGAGGACAAACGATGAACGGGTCTCAAGAAGATAAAAGATGGCGATTGATGTTGCATTTAAGTCTTTGAATTTTGTAGTTATCTGGGAAGCAAGAAAACGGAAGGGAGTTCCACAGGTGGGAAGTGCGAGCAAAGAAGCATTGGAGTAGAAGTGGCATAAACACTTAAATTTATGTATTCGGGGAACCAGGGAAAAAAGCTTGTCATAGCAGTTGCCATTAAAATATTAGTGGAAAAGACAGAAGGTAGCCAGTTAACGTTGGTGAGAAAGTGACTGAAGTTCAGATACCTAGTCAGAACCGATTATATTACAGATTTTTTTTTATGGATTTTGTCAAGAAACTTGAGATGAATCTGAGTTTGAGTTTTGTTTAACAACATATCAACAGTAGTGTTTCAATGTTTTGCCACTAAAAGCCATGTATATCAAAAGTTTTATCCTTATGTTGTTCTCACTTGTCAGGACAAACAGCCCTGACGAGTAAGAACATCATAACGATATCCTCACAAAGCTTCGAAGGTGGCACAAACCTGCTCAGTTAAAGTGATAAACTCTTTGTGCTATATATATATATATATATATATATATATATAGAGAGAGAGAGAAAGAGACAGAGAGGGACGAAGGGGGAAGTTAAACAAAATTAATCATATCCACTATTTGTTTTAAAATATCATCTGAAAAAAAACATTAATTTTGAAACATGAAAATTTTGTGTAGTGATAAATTGCATTATAAACAATTGTAATAAAAATATTACAATATTAAGCTCTACCTAGTATTGATATTTTTTTTAATTGTCACGAATGGTAGGTCTTAATCTATCTGTTCTTTCACTTTCTTATTTTATATATATATATATATATATATATATATATCTTTATTTATCTGTAAATTCAGATAAAACTTAGTGGGGAAATAGCCATTTTTAACATGTCATTTTAAGGTATACATTCTTCAACCCCTTATAAACAGAGAATGAGAAAAAATTCTAGGCCCAGAGGTTAGCTTAGGTAAAGGAAGGAGTTGGGATGTATTGGTTTTCATTGGGTTGGGCTGGGGAAAGGAATTTAGTAGTAATTTCTCCTTGGTAGTGGGAGGTATGTGGCCTGACCCTTGGGTTAGTAGTAGTAGGTGGTGGGGAAGTAACTGCTTGGCCAAATTCTAAAAACTTTTTTTTAAAAATTTTATTTGGACTAATTGGGAGACTAGGGTATATAATGAATAAAGACAAAAGAAAAAGTTATTTTAGTTGACACATTTCCTTCTCTGATGAACTTTGTCAAGACAAAGTTTTGTAACAAGTATTTATAAAAAATTTATTATTTTTTAAAAAAAAAATTAAATTTAAGAAAGGCTCATATGTTAAAAGTCTGAGGAATATTTAACAAAATCAAGAAAAATGACAAAATCAAGAAAAGTTATAGAGGATGCTAAGGGATATTATTTAAATATTAGTTACATGAAAAAAAAGAATTCAATCACATCATTTACCCACTTTTGTTTATTAGACATTAAGTTATGTTGCTTAGCATCTTCCATATTTTACCTAGACTTTTCAGTTAACCTCTTTAACTTGTTTATTAGACATTAAGTTATGTCGCTTAGCATCTTCCATATTTTACCTAGACTTTTCAGTTAACCTCTTTAACTTGTTTATTAGACATTAAGTTATGTCGCTTAGCATCTTCCATATTTTACCTAGACTTTTCAGTTAACCTCTTTAACTTGTTTATTAGACATTAAGTTATGTCGCTTAGCATCTTCCATATTTTACCTAGACTTTTCAGTTAACCTCTTTAACTTGTTTATTAGACATTAAGTTATGTCGCTTAGCATCTTCCATATTTTACCTAGACTTTTCAGTTAACCTCTTTAACTTGTTTATTAGACATTAAGTTATGTCGCTTAGCATCTTCCATATTTTACCTAGACTTTTCAGTTAACCTCTTTAACTTGTTTATTAGACATTAAGTTATGTCGCTTAGCATCTTCCATATTTTACCTAGACTTTTCAGTTAACCTCTTTAACTTGTTTATTAGACATTAAGTTATGTCGCTTAGCATCTTCCATATTTTACCTAGACTTTTCAGTTAACCTCTTTAACTTGTTTATTAGACATTAAGTTATGTCGCTTAGCATCTTCCATATTTTACCTAGACTTTTCAGTTAACCTCTTTAACTTGTTTATTAGACATTAAGTTATGTCACTTAGCATCTTCCATATTTTACCTAGACTTTTCAGTTAACCTCTTTAACTAGTATTTAAAAATACTAATTCGATTGGATGTTAATCAGATAAGGTTTTGGGTCCTTTTGTATAGCAGTAAACCGTGGACAATCTCCTCACAAAGAAAATGTGGTTCTACAAAAGGATACTGAGGATACCATGGACCGAACGTGTGAATAACAACATGGTTTTATAAAATATACAAAACAAAAAAGACACTTGACATCAGGAAGAGAATTTTAATTTGTAGGGCACATAATGAGGAAAGAGGGCTTGGAAAATTTGAATCTCACAGGATAGATTGAAGGCAAGAGGAAAACAACACATAACTTACCTCGCAAGCATGAATAAATGGATGGTAGAACAGGATTTAAGAGAAATAACAAAAAGACAAAATTTATTAAGAGCTACAAATGACAGGAAGCTGTGGAGAGCCATGATCCCAACATCCTGAGGGACACTGCATATAGAAGAAGAGAAATGAGCTTGTGTAAATGGATGGTGGAACAAGGTTTACGAGAGATAACAAAAAGACAAAGTTTATGAACAGTTACAAATGACAGGAAGTTGCAGAGAGCCATGATCCCAACGTCCTGAAGGGACACGGTATATAGAAGAATAGAAATGAGCTTGTGTAAATGGATGGTGGAACAAGGTTTATGAAAGATAACAAAAAGACAAAATTTATTAAGAGCTACAAATGACAGGTAGTTGTGGAGAGCCATGATCCCAATGTCCTGAAGGGACACGACATATAGAAGAAGAGAAATGAGCTTGTGTAAATGGATGGTGGAACAAGGTTTAAGAGAGATAATAAAAAGACAAAATTTATTATGAGCTATAAACTATAGGAAGTCGAAGAGAGCCATGATCATGTCCTGGAAGGATAAGAGACATAGAAGAAAAGGAATGAGCTTGTTTAAATGGATCTTCGGTTTAAGAGAGCTAACAAAAAATATTAAGAGCTACAAAGGAGTGGAAGTTGTGGAGAGTCATGATCACCAACATAAATAGAAGAGGAATGAGCTTGTGTAAATTGATGGTGGAATAAGGTTCAGGAGAGGTAAAAAAAGATCAAATTTATTAAGAGCTACAAAAGAAAGGAAGTTGTGGAGAGCGATGATCACCTACATACATAGGAGAGAAATGAGCTTGTGTAAATGGATGGTGGATTAAGATTTAGGAAATGTAGCAAAAAAAAAAAATTATTAAGAGCTACAATTGACAGGAAGTTGTGGAGAGCAATGATCACTCACATATGGAAGAGACACGGCTCATAAAAGAGCAATGGATGGTGTAATAAGATTTAAGAGAGATTAAAAAACAAAAATTATCAAGATCTAAAAGGGACAGAAAGTTGTGGAGAGCCATGATCAGCAACCTTTTGAATAGACACAAAGTACAGAAGAAGAGAAAGAAGAAATGCAATATTTCACTAATTTCAAGCCAAAATAGCTTCAGGAATTCATTGTACTGGAATCTCTAAGTCAAAGGTCACATTCTTCTGAATCAAGTCATGTAGGCATCATTCTATTCTCCCCAGTCTTAGTCTGTTTCAAAAGAATCTTCGGTAATTTCTGGTATTATTTCAGCTCTTTGCACTTAAGGATGCAAAATTAAGGTATTTGCAGCTGCGACGATAGTGATTTCAAGCATGAGATTGCTAGAAAACTGTTCTGAAAAGATTATCAACAACTACTGCGGATTGTACATTTACTAAGTCCCTTATTATTTTTCTTTATTTGCTGTCCATTCAGGACATAGGTTGTAGAAGTCTAGGTAACTTACTGGAAACATCATGGCTGCCTTGTAAACTATCAAAGCCTCCTCGCAATGGTGGGTGCCATGACCTCCTCATGTTAGTGTAATTTACTAAGCGCAGCTTAGATGTGGCACAAGGCCGAAAGTATGGGGCACCCAGTGAGGATCGAACTCACTACTTAATTGCAATAGTGCTAGCGAGACAAGCTTGCTAACCATTACACCACCTCGAGGTGCCCCCTCCTCATGTTAGTAAATGAGTTAAACCCAGATAACCTCTTTTATCAAACATCTAGCCAATGGCAGGCCAGCAAATTTAGCCATTGGCAGGCCAGCAAATCTAGCCAATGGCAGGCCAGCAAATGGATTGCCCCACTCTGGGCAATGGATTGGCCTATTCTGCAATAAATAGTCCCAAGTCTCTAAGTTTTTTTTTTTTTTTTTGGCCATTTGAAAGAGACTATCCACTTGTCCTGATCCCTTATCGCTCTTAATATTTTTCCACTTGGTATCTCTCCCAAACCCCTCTCCGACATCCAAGCTCATCAAGTAGGTCTCGCACTGCTTTGCCCTGTCTCACAATCCCTCTACCCACCCTGTGAGTATTATGTTCTCCAAGCTCTCTTTCCTCATTACGTGCTCACAAAACCAAAGCTCTCTCTTCCTGAAGCCAAGTATGTTTCCTTTTTGTTTGCATTCTCTCGTTAACCACATGTCTGGTCCATGGTAATTTCAGCATTCTTCTGCGTTGTGGTACATTGGATATCGGCTCGGAACAAGAAATCGGGGATCCGAGTTCAAATTCTAACCGAATTCCTTGCATTCACTTATGCGCAAATACCCTTGGGAAAGTTATTAATCCGTCTATTCCTTCCAGTTATCGGTTAAATAACAGGACAGATTGGGTTCTGTAGCCTTGGTTGGCAACCAGTCTACCGCAGAAAGCAATGGCAACCTACTGCGGGATAATCTTCTGCCCAGTCAGTCATGTCTCTTTCGAGACATGATCGCCCAAGTGTGTATCATGTATGGCACTTAACTGACTAACTGACTGACTATAGAACCACATTTCTGCTGCTTCGAGTCTCTCAGGAGATTGTCCAGCATTCATTGCTATATAGGAAGACAGATATGGCATAACAGTCCAGTAATCTTTTCTTAGTCTCCAACAAAGTTTTCCTGTCTCTCAGGTCCTGGGTATGACCTGAAACTGCATCTGGCAGCAAGGCCTCTGATTGGGAGGTTGTGAGGAGCATAGAACCACCTCTTAATTGCTGTTGTTCCTAGGTCCACCCTGATCCATCCGGCAGCAAGGCCTCTGATTGGGAGGTTGTGAGGAGCATGGAACCACCTCTTAATTGCTGTTGTTCCCAGGTCCACCCTGCCCCAGAGTGGTAGCACCTATTAGGTTCCCAGCTATGGGTAAATCGTTAACCCTCTAACTGTGGTCAAAATGCTATGAAAGTATTTACCAACAAAATCTTTTCTGAATGAAAAATGTTACCAGCAAAACCCTTTTCTGAATTAAAAATGTTACCAGCAAAACCTTTTTCTGAATTAAAAATGTTACCAGCAAAACCCTTTTCTGAATTAAAAATGTTACCAGCAAAACCTTTTTCTGAATTAAAAATGTTACCAGCAAAACCCTTTTCTGAATTAAAAATGTTACCAGCAAAACCCTTTTCTGAATTAAAAATGTTACCAGCAAAACCTTTTTCTGAATTAAAAATGTTACCAGCAAAACCTTATTTTGAATGAAAAATGTTACCAGCAAAACCTTTTTCTGAATTAAAAATGTTACCAGCAAAACCTTATTTTGAATGAAAAATGTTACCAGCAAAACCTTTTTCTGAATTAAAAATGTTACCAGCAAAACCTTATTTTGAATGAAAAATGTTACCAGCAAAACCTTTTTCTGAATTAAAAATGTTACCAGCAAAACCTTTTTCTGAATTAAAAATGTTACCAGCAAAACCTTTTTCTGAATTAAAAATGTTACCAGCAAAACCTTTTTCTGAATTAAAAATGTTACCAGCAAAACCTTTTTCTGAATTAAAAATGTTACCAGCAAAACCTTTTTCTGAATTAAAAATGTTACCAGCAAAACCTTTTTCTGAATGAAAAATGTTACCAGCAAAACCTTTTTTTTAATGAAAAATGTTATCAACAAAACCTTTTTTTTTAATGAAAAATGTTATCAACAAAACCTTTTTTTTTAATGAAAAATGTTACCAACAAAACCTTTTTGAATGAAAAATAACTGTGATTTATAATAAAAATATGCTTCCCAAACAATCCCCGCCAAAAAATATAAACAAACAAAAACAATAAAACAAATAAACTAAATAAAACAAATCAAGACGATTTTCAGCATTAAATAACCTAATGAAGGTTGATATGCTGGTTAAACGAACCAACCAACCATCCAACCAACCTGTTTCTCAATGCTCTGCTTAGCCTTTGAAATGCGTCCTTGACCCTGCCAATCCGCCTTTGGATCTCAGTGTTGTATCCTGTCAGAATGCTACCCTGGTTTTTGAATTTCTGTATCTGTTTGATTTTATTGTCCCCCCAACTAGTCGTTAATATTTTGGGGATCTCTCTTTGCTGTTGACCAGACATTTGGTTTTCTTGAAACATTATAGCCAGTAGTGTATATAAAGTGAATAGAATCCACTCATGAAAATGTGTTGGTCAGGTCCATTATAGTAAAGCTGACTAACCCACCTGTTGCATTAGGTACTCTCTTATAAATGAGATAGATTAGCTGGCCTGCCTTCAGGATGAGACAGCCATATTAGAAGGTAAGTTATTTGACTCCTACATTGGTGAGAGGCAAGCAATACTGTGCCATGATAACCAACTTTTTATGGCCTGAATTGAATGCTATGGGTGTCAAAGATTTGTAGCTCCAACAGGACGGTACCACATTCCACACAGCCAATGCAACTATGATTTTATTGAATGAAAATACCAGTGTGAAGACAGTTGCGAGGGTAAAGTGAGAAAGAAAAGTTACACAAGATGATGGAGAGAGGACAAGAGAAGGACAATAGGACAGGAAATGGGCATTGATGTTGCATTTAAATTCTTGGAGATCGTAGCCATCAGGGAAGCAAGTATACAGAAAGGAGTTCCACAGGCGGAAGTGCAAGAAAGGAAGCTGATGGAGTAGAAGTGGTGGCTGTATTTGGCTGATTTAACTGTAAATGGGTGGGACCTTGTTGCATGTCTGGTTGCTCAAGTAAATTCTTGTGGAGGTGGCATCAGTGAGCTAAACATGTTGAAGCAGAAGCCATGAAAATATTTCTAAAATAGAAAGAGGGAAGCCACATACCGCCAGCGAGAAAGTGGCTGGAGCCCAGTCTACTGCAATGTGGAGGTCCTTCTCAAGAAGGGCAGTGAGATTATCTTTGGTTGCCTCACCAGATTTCTTACTGAAGCAGAAGTAAATAGTAGTGTCATCAACATAGATGCCTACTTGATATTTGATCACGTCGAGGGGGTCTTTTATGAAGATCAGAAACAGCGTCGGGTCTAGGATAGAGCATTCATGTGGTAGGATGTAGAGGCATGGCCATTCAAGGCCACCTTCATTATACAGTTAGATAGGAAAGATTGGATCAGATCAAGCAAGCGTCCAGTGATACCATAACCCTGTAGCTTGCACTGAAGGCCAACATGCCAAACCCTATCAAAATAGAATCATTTGCATGGTCTTGTTGGAGGGGAAGAATCATTTGTATGATCTTGTTGGAGGGGAAGAATCATTTGTATGGTCTTATTGGAGGGGAAGAATCATTTGTATGGTCTTGTTAGAGGGAAGAATCATTTGTATGGTCTTGTTGGAGGGGAAGAATCATTTGTATGGTCTTGTTGGAGGGGAAGAATCATTTGTATGGTCTTGTTGGAGGGGAAGAATCATTTGTATGGTCTTGTTGGAGGGGAAGAATCATTTGTATGGTCTTGTTGGAGGGGAAGAATCATTTGCATGGTCTTGTTGGAGGGGAAGAATCATTTGTATGGTCTTGTTGGAGGGGAAGAATCATTTGTATGGTCTTGTTGGAGGGGAAGAATAATTTGTATGGTCTTGTTGGAGGGGAAGAATCATTTGTATGGTCTTGTTGGAGGGGAAGAATAATTTGTATGGTCTTGTTGGAGGGGAAGAATCATTTGTATGGTCTTGTTGGAGGGGAAGAATCATTTGTATGGTCTTGTTGGAGGGGAAGAATCATTTGTATGGTCTTGTTGGAGGGGAAGAATCATTTGTATGGTCTTGTTGGGGGAAGAATCATTTGCATAGTCTTGCATATCCCCTCTTGACATTGTGCCACACTTTGGTATTTTGAAGAAAAAAATATCGCTTCCCTCTTTGCTATCTACACTTTACGAATTTAAAAGCAAAATTATTTTGGTGGCAAGATCTCATCATTTTCAGTTGAAATCAGTTCTATTGAAGAATACAAGAATTCCCTGAATGGAGTAAGTAAAAAACAAGGAATTCTTAAAGAAGACATCAACAGAAAAAAATGTTTTATTATTTGTCGATTTTTGTCAAGATTTAGCTGTCAGTGAATTTGTGAACAAATTTTCAGCGCTCTACGCCCTTGTCAGGTTAATGACTGAAGTTCTTGAGTGATATTTCACCCTTTCTGCCGGTTAGCTATAATGCGTCTTCTTCGTTTCCTCTGTTTTTTTAAACAGTTAAAAGGAGACACACTACGAAATGAAGACAATGCATCATAACTAACCGGCAGAAAGAGCAAAATATCACTCAAGAACTTGAGTCATTAACCTGATGAGGGCAAGAGCACCAAAAATTTGTGAACAAATTCACTGACAGCTAAAAGGCTCAACAAAAATCGACAAATAATAAAATAATTCAACAATGCTGTTAAAAAAGAAAAATGAATACGTTGAAGAAAAAATACTTAGAGTCAAAATCAGGAAAACAATCAAAATTCCTTGGACACAAGAGGAAAGAGGGCATGGTAAACTTAACACTCATGGGATATACTGAGAACAAGGGAAGGCAGCGAGACATTTGCCTGACAAGATTGTTTGCATGGATGATAGAATTAGGAAGCAAGGGCTGAAATCCTTTGGCAATGAGGAAGGAAGACTTGGAAAACTTAACACTCACAAGGCATATTGAGAGCAAGAGAGATAGGGAAGGGAGTGGGGCACTTATCTGATGAGCTTGTTTGAATGGATAGTTGAAACAAAAGTTGGGAACCTTAGCAAAATAAATAAAACTGCTAAGAGCAGCAGGGGATAGAAAGCCATGATTGCCTGTGCCATGAAGGGATGTGGCATATTAAAAAAAAAGATAGTGTGATAAATATCTTTCCTGGAATTGGGGAGAGAAAAAAAAAAAGGAAAAGAAAATGGAGAAGCCAGCAGTTTTATTTAAAAGTGCTTCTTTATTTTCCTCTTCCTCTTTTTTTTTTTTTTTTTTTGAAGTGGGGCTGAAAAAAACAAAAAAGGAAAAAGAAAATGGAGAAGCCAGCAGTTTTATTTAAAAGTGCTTCTTTATTTTCCTCTTCCTCTTTTTTTTTTTTTTTTTTGAATTGAGACTGAAAAAAACAAAAAGGAAAATGGAGAAGCCAGCACTTTTCAATAAAAGTGCTTCTTCATTTCCCTTTTTTTTGGGGGGGGGGGAATTGGGGAGAGAGAAAAAAAAGGAAAATGGAGAAGCACTTTTATTTAAAAGTGCTGGCTTCTCCATTTTCCTTTTTTTTTTGTTCTCTCCCCAATTCCAGGAAAGATTTTTATCTCACAATCTTTTAAATAAAAGTGCTGGCAAAAAAAAAAAAAAAAAGAAAAAGTAGCCATGACATTATACAGAACTTCTGCATCATTCTTTCTCTTTGTCATATTGACTTAATATAGCCACTCGGGCCAGTGAGCTAGTTTTGCACATGAAAAAACAGACCTTAAGAAGGAGCAAGCAGAAGCCGTACCAAGTGTTTGTTCACCTAAGAAAAAATGCAAGAACAATGCAACTAAACGGCTTTCACCTCGCAGAGATATGTTAGGATTTCTCTCTCATTAACTCTGCTCTTAGAAGTCACTCTGGGGCTTATGCCAGATGAGGAGCTCAGAGATGTGAACAAGAATATAATTATATCTGACATTTCTTTCGGGGTTTTTTCTTTTCTTCCCGCCCTTTCAATAATATTTACAAATGAAATTGATCAATTCAAATACAAGTTGGATATCTGAATGTAGATGGTTGGTTGGTTGGTTGTTTTGTTTTTATGGCATATCAACCTCGGTGGGTCATTTATTGCCAACTAAATTTTATTTATTTATTGCTGGTAATACCTTTTTCTTTCAACAATTTATTGATGTTTTTATATAAGTTTTGTGTCTAGTAATATTTTTTTCTTTTCAAGTATCAAGATTCATTGGGATTTGTTTTTTAAGAGCAGGGTCCCCAAGACCTACCCTTGTTATTTAACCCATAACTGGAGGGAAGGGATGGATTAATACCTTTCCCAAGGGTACCAGTGCTTAAGTGAATGCAGGGTATTCAACTGCAATTCAAACTTGGCTCACTGATTTCTCTTTCCGAGCCAATATCCACTGCACCACAATGCACATCTGTCACTATACACTTACAGCACCTGGTATTCCCAAGTGGTCACCCATCTAAGTACTGACCAGACTCAACATTGCTTAACTTCTGTGATCGAGCGGGAACCAGTGTATTCAATGTGATAGGCCGTAAGCCCTGAATGTAGATAGTAAATCTAGTACAAGGGGGTGCTGAAAAGTTTTACTTGGTTAGTACAAGGAGGTGCTGAAAAGCTTTACTTCTTGAAGTCAATATTCTGATTTTTGTTCATTGAAATACTGATTCTGTAAATTTAGACAGGCCAAGAACATTTAAATACTTCCTTATGTGTACACACACACACACATACCTCAGGGTTTTCAACAAAATCCAGAGGAGGATTTGCAATATAAATTCAGCCGTAGGAGTTCAGTCATTTTCTCCCCAACGAGATGTGGCTTCTCTCTATCTTTTCTACAAATATTTTCACAGCTTCTGCTCTGACAAGTCCTGGGTATGACAATAAACTGCATCCAGTGGCAAGACCTCTGATTGAGAGCTTGTGAGAAGCATAGAACTATCTCTTAATTGCTGTTGTTCTCAGATTTACTTTGACCCAAGGTGGTAGCACCTGTTAGGGTCCCAGCTATAACCATATAATTTATCCCCAAACTAGGGTCAAAACACTATGAAAGTATGGAAATAGACTTTTTTAGTAAAAAATTCCAGGAATACATTTTGAAAGAAAAAAATATTACCAGCAATAAATTTTTGAAGGAAAATAAAATATTGCCAGCAATATATTATTGAAAAAACGAAATAACATACCAGCAATACATCTGGCTCTTAACAAAAACCACTTTACAAGAATACGTCAAAGAGAGCTGATCTACAAATATACTTTCCATTCATACAAATCTATTGTAAAAATCTTGTCGGCATTAAATAACCCATTGAAATGTTGATATGCCGTAAAACAAACCAAACTATCTGACAAGTTTATCTCTGAGGTGCTCCCTCTCCACAAATTTACTCGAGCTACTAGACTGGTCACTAAGTCTTACCTTTTTACAGTCAAAACAGTAAAATTTAACCGCCACTTCTACTCTATCAGTTTCTTTTCTCGCTCTCCCTGCCTGTGGAACTCCTTTCTCTATACTTGCTTCCCTGATAGCTACAATCTCTAAGAGTTTAAATCTGATTTCAATTGCTAACTTATCTTCCTGACTCCTATCTGTCTCTTATTCTTTCTCTGACACTCCCTGTATCTTGTTCCTGTTTCTTTTTGCTCTCCTCTCATGTAACCCCTTGTACACCAGTGGCAGTACTGCCTTGCTTGGGTGGGGAGTAGGGGTGAAACAATTATTATATAAGAAGTTTCATGCATTTATATATATAGTAATATTATAAGTGTTTATAATAAAAATGTATGTAAACTGTTTTATTATAAACATTTATAATATTACTAGAAATATTGCTAGACTAAATATCAAGCACTCTTCCAAAAAGTAAATTACTACAAACAGTGAACTGTCAACTTATTTGCTTTTACTACTCCTAATATATATATATATATATATATATATATATATATATATATAACTATAGGGTAGGTATGGGTGGAATAAAATTTTGTATCCAAAGAAACACTATTCTTAAAAAAAGTGCTCAGTATAAAGTAGAGCAAATGATATTTATTTAGAATGTATAACATAAATATGTTATAATATCTCTACAAAAGTAGCCATTTTGTTTTGACACGGTGTCTTATCAAGTGATCTACAAAGTACAACGAATAATGTTTATTTAGAATTTATAACATAAATATGTTGTAATATCACTACAGAAAAGACAGTGTAAAAACAAAATGGCTACTTTTGTAGTGATATTATAACATATTTATGTTATAAATTATATATATATATATATATATATTTATTATAAATTATACTCTAGAACATATACACACTACAAACTACAACAAAACTGTACATTTTGTTTTGACATTGAGAGAACAATGTCTCATCAGTTAGTTAATTATATATATATATATATATATATATATATATATATAAAAGACATACTGGTTAAATTAGTAGATGGTTATTTCAAATAAGTGTTCAATACACAATCAAAAGAATTGATGATGCAGCACCAACAATGTGTTAAAGCATAAAATGATCACCACTTACTTGCTATCTGTAGAAATCAAATAACTGGCTTTCTAACATGGCTGCCTTCTTTTTGTCCCCTTAAATTAATCTACCTCATTCATAGGAGAGTATCTAATTCAGCCGGTGGGTTAGTCCACTATACTATAATGGATCTGCTTAACACATTTGCATGAGTGGATTCTATTCACTCATATATATCTCTCCATCAGATCACTCAATAAGTTGTCCTTTCATTTGGACTGACTACACCAATCTATTTATGAGTCAAATCACTTGTTATTAACCAATATCCAACACTATCCAGGTTCCAATGCAATATTCACTCAAAAATTATTATTGTCACAATTCAAGTGTATTTTTTATTTAAATGACCCAGAAAAGGTTGATAAATCATGAAAAAAAAAAAAAAACAAACGAGGCAATCAATATTCTGTAAATTGATTCAGACATTGAACTTTTAAGCATAGCCACTGATTTAATATATGAGGCTATCGTCAATTATCTTGATTAGCTCTTGTCATCGAATCAATATTGTCTGATTCAGTTATGCACACGATATAAAAGACTATACACAACTGTGTGGGTACCATAAGTTTCAGGAAAGTTGAGTGTTGGGAATATCATTTGTCACAGCATGTATGTTGGTCATCCATGTACAGCGAGTGAGTAACCATCATATCTAAATAAACAAATGGCAAATTCTCTCTGTCCATCCGTGTGTTTGAAACCCATTTAATTCAGGCTATTCTTGCTCAACATAGACATATTATATGTTTTTGGAATTGGGATGATTCTCAGGTTGAAAATCTACCCTTCGTCTAGTGCTTGAACATCCAGCATTAAGATTTGTATCTGGATGAGGAAAGAGCACTTAAAAATTCAAATTTTAAAATAAATGAAAACTTTTAAAAGTTTTTATTAGGACCTTGAATAAATTCTCGCTGATTTTTTCATGAAAAGTAATGTGTTATTTATAAAAATTAGTAGAAACTTCTCACTGAAAGTACTGTCCATTGCTAGCGACAATTTTTTTTATCGTTTTGGCAGTATTTGAATCCCCCGTTAGAAATACGACATGTCTTTTGAGGCGAACACATTTTTGGTGTATTCATAAGAGAGTTAGTGGCAATTCTATGGTGGCTAGCCTCTTGGCTGCCCCCCACCACATTTTTATAAACTTCAAAAATTTATGAAACTGATCAGTCTCTGATTTTGATAAGATTTGATCTTCAGCACTTTTCCCTCTGTGTTTTCTTTTTCATTTAGCTTTTTAAGAACATATACAGAGATCAGTTTGAAAGAAAAACAAGCAAAATAAAACAACCAGATAGATAAAAGCAGGCATACTGTTAGGGAGGGAAAGATGCTTAATAGTCATATTTTCCTAATTGGAGGTAGATGTTAATTAGAAATAATATCCCCAACTTGATGCGTAGATACACAGGCAGTCAGTGATTTATGGCTGCGTGAAAGAATTGGTCAGTCAGTCAGTTAAGTGCCATACGTGAAATATGCTTGGGTGATCATGTCTCTTTTGAGACATGACTGACTGGGCAGAAGATTATCCCGCAGTAGGTTGCCATTGCTTTTTGCGGTAGATTGGTTGCCAGCCAAGGCTATAGAACCCAATCTGTCCTGTTATTTAACCCATAAATGAAAGAAAGAGACAGATTAGTACCTTTCCCAAGGGTATTTGTGCATAATTGAATGCAAGGAATTCAACGGGAATTTGAACTCGGCTCCTCGATTTGTCATTCCGAGCCAATATCCACTGCACCACAATGCACATAAGATATTTGGCACTGAATTCTCACACACTGATTGAGTTTCCCCCCTCCTCCTCAGAAAAATCTCGGCCCCTAAGTAGTCCCTCTACCACTTTCAGAGTTCCATAATTGCTACTGCTGAAAGTCAGTGTAGACAGCAGTGTAACATAATTAAGGTTAGGTTTAAGGTATATATAATAAACTAGGCCAAGGTGTACAATGGCCGAAATGTCGTAAACATGACAGTAAAGATGAGGACAGTAATCCGAACAATGTAAATACTGCTTTCTATATTTGTTATTGATATTTGTTGCTTAACTTATGCTGTTAAGATTATGGCTAACAATAATAAACATTGGTAGGACTTCTAATTCTCTTAGAATCACGTCACTGTATGGTGCCCAAACCAAGGGTCAAAAGGGTCAAACCAAGGGTCAAAAGGGTCAAACCAAGGGTCAAAACACCATGAAAGTATAAAAATAGATTTTTATAAAAAAAAAATATACATTTTTGAAGAAAATATTATTACCAGCAAAACATTTTTGAATACAAAACGAGAAGACATCTTTAGTTTTCTAAAATAAAACATAATGGATTATGCTAGTCTCCCCGAAAGCAATACACGGTCTCACTCTCTCAGTCAACCTCAAGTGGAATGACTACATTGAATCAATAGCTACGGCTACTGCTAGAAAGGTCAGATTACTGTTGGGCCAAGAAGTTTTTCTTGTCAGAATCCATCTTGCAAATATCTACCATTCATTCATGCATTGAATATTGTTACCATATCTGGTTGGGTACTCCTGCTATTCATCTCGGGGTTCTTGTTAAAATTAAAAGGAGGGTCCGCAGTTTAATGGATCCCAATTTGGCACCTCACCATCAGTCACTTTCTTACTGACTGGATGTTGCTTCCCTCTGTCTTTTCTACAAATATTTTAACAGCTTCTGCACTGATGAGCTTATCTCCCTTGTTCTCCCTCTACATGAATTTACTAGACTGCTACTAGATTAGCAACTAGGTCCCACCCTTTTACTGTCAAAACAGTCAAATGTAACTGAAACATCAACTCTATCAGATTCTTTTCTCACACTTCCTGCCTGTAGAATTCCCTTCTGTATACTTGCTTCCCTGATAGCTACAGCATCCAGGAGTTTAAGTGAAACATCAGTTGCCATTTTTATCTCCTTGATTCTCATTTTTCTTTTACCCATTCCCTGCCACCCACTTCTTGTAGTTTATATGTAGTCCTTTCGTTTCACTTTCTTCTATAATAATAAGAGTTAACAGGAAGTTCTTGGGAAGTTCATAGGAGTTCTTTAGACTTCTATTGGAGTTCAGTAGAACTACGAGGCAGTTGATATTAGTTGGCAGTTAGCTGAATACTAAGAAGTCAGCTTTCAGTGGAAGATTACCAAGTTCCTAACATTTTGGGTATGTTAAGTCGATTAGCAACTGACATAGCACGATTATAACATTCAGTGCAAAAATTCATATCTATCTATCTGATTATGTCTATCTATTTATCTGTTTGTATCGTATCCGTCTAATCATATCTTTTTATTCATATCTATCTATTCCTATCTATCAAGGGCTTACAGCCATATCACGTTGAATACACTGGTTCTCGCTCGATCACAGAAGTTAAGCAATTAAGCAATGTTGAGCCTGGTCAGTACTTAGATGGGTGACTGCTTGGGAATACCAGGTGCTGTAAGTGTTTAGTGACGGATGTGCATTGTGGTGCAGTGGATATCAGCTCAGAAAGAGAAATCGGTGAGCCGAGTTCAAATTCCAGTTGAATACCTTGCATTCACTTAAGCACTGGTACCCTTGGGAAAGGTATTAATCCATCCCTTCCCTCCAGTTATGGGTTAAATAACAGGGTAGAACTTGGGGATCCTGATTTAAACAAATCCCAATGAATTTTGATACTTGAAAAGAAAAAAGTATTACCAGACACAAAACTTATAAAAAAACAACAATAAACAGTTGAAAGTAAAAGGTATGACCAGTAATAAATAAATAAAAATTTATTTGGCAATAAATGACCCACCAAGGTTGATATGCCATAAAACAAAACAACCAACCAACCAACTATCTATCAATCTGTTTATCAATCTAAGTTTCATGAAATTCAACTGACAATGTCTGTTTTCTTTAAAAAAAAAATGATTGTTTAAGACTAGCAGTATAGCCCAGCGTTGCTCAGGTGTAATAAAAACTTTAAAACTAATCCATGGTCCTGGAGCTCAGACTCTTTGGACGTTGGCATGAAAGACTAAAAAGTTTCTAGTTAAAGTGAAACCGTAGACTGAAAGAAAAATGAATGAATGTAAGTCAGATTTTGATTTCCTGGTATCGATTTATATATATATATATATATATATATATATATATATATTATCGATTTTCTGCACTATTGTAAGAACTGCAACCTTGAAACTTCTGAATATTGTTTCTTATGCCTTTGTCTCTGAGTGTATCAAATTTGATTAAAATCGGACCACTCCTTCTATAACCCGATTTTTTCGATTATCGATTTTCGATATTTATCAGGCGTACCTCAACACAAAACCTAGCTAAGAACACTCACAGAGGCTTATAGTACAACTGTGTAAATTTTCAAGAAAATAGGTTCAGCCATTTTGGAGTCTATAGGTAATGGATACACACATACACAGACAGACACACACACACACACACACAGACAAAGTTCTATTTATAAATAAGTTAAGGATAGATTTAGATAGATATTTTATACACATTTTAAAAATACAATTCAACTCTATATCTCATGATTGCAATAAGCACTTTAGATTTACCATTGACTGCAAAAATTTTCAAATGTCTGACCTAATCATAACCAACTTTTTTTTTTTTTTTTAATCATTTCACTCCAAGCAAAGCATACGACAACCACTATAGCGCAGGAGGTTACATAGAACGATTGGGTATAGGAAATGTCAGAAGGAGGAAGATAGACGAGTTAGGATGTACATAGGGAGAGAGTTGGAGAGAATGGGTGTGAGTTAATGTGTTAGGTGGTGTCTATTGACCCTACATTTAAACTCCTGGAGGTTGTAGCTGTCGGGGAAGCAAGCATGCGGAAGGGAATTCCACAGGCAGGAAGTGCAAAAAAAGAAGCTGTTAGAGTAGAAATTGCGGTTACATTTCATAGGTTTCACTGTAATTATGTAAGACATCAGTAATAAACCCCTTTTGATTTTACAAAATGCATTCATCTGTTCAATATCAAGTAATTTAGGGAATTTTTAATTTTGCCATGGAACCTGAGGAAAATAGCAGAGATTGTTGTATAAAGTCTTCTCAAGGAAAAAAATTGAAACAAGATGATGGAAAGTTGAGTTTTCTTGTTCTTCTATGTGTCTTTTCCCTTCAGGACGTAGGCGATCATGGCTTTCCATGTCTCCCTATCCCTGGTGACTCGCAGCACACTTTCCCCTGTTACACCGCGCAACCCTCGTTCTGCCATCCACCCGCACAGGCCAGTCAAGTATGTTACACACTGTTTTCCCCTGTCTCTGCTTCCTTCTATCTGGCCTGTTAGTATCAGGTTCTCCAAGCCCTCCTTCCTCATTGCATATCCCAGAAACTTCAGCTGTCTCTTCCTGATGCTCAGTATTAATTTCCTTTTCGTTTCCATCCTTCCAAAACCTAATCATTGCTCACATGCTCGATTCATGATATCCACAGCATCCTTCTGTAGAACAATATTTTGTTTGCCTTGAGTTTTTCTTCATATTTGATGATATTGTCCAGCATTGTCACGTTCGTAACGCGGACCTTCCGTCAGCAGGGACAAATTCTTTCAGACACTTCTCGTTTCACTGCGACGTCTTTCTTGTTACTGTTTTTTATTCTATTCTATTTTGTTTTTCCCTTCTTTTTCTCTATGTTTCCTTCTAGCATAGACTATGCTTACTTTGTTGTAATTTCCTGTCCTTTATCACGCCTTACTGTGTTTTACCCACTCTCGGCAACGTGATAAGGCCACGTGAGCAAGACTGTCCTTTGGTGGGATCTTCAAATTTCTCCATGTTGGTCCCTGCATTGACACGCACTCTTTTGCCTCTCCACCGTTTCATAGAACTTTAATTTTTTACTGTGCTGCCCTGGACAAAGTGCCGAAAAGCATCTCATTTGGACAGCCAGTTTTTACCTAATTCGAGAAATAAATCTTTCGTTTTTCCTATGAAATTGGTCTGCGTTCTCATGAATTTGAGTTAAACTGGCTGTCCAAACGAGATGCTTTTCGGCACTTTGTCCAGGGCAGCACAAGCATTCACTGCCATATTGAAGAACTGACATCACATATCAATCCAGTACTCTCTTTTTATTTTCTGGTGAAATTTTCTTGGATTTGAGAGTTAGTAATTTAAAAATTCTTTTTTTATGGTCAAATTTGCTGAACTTCTGAGGTACAACATAGATTTTTGAAGCTTCAGACTGAGTTCCAATGGAGATTGTTTGAGTTTGGTTTAATGGCATATCCACCTCTGTGGGTTATTTAATGTCAATAAGGTAGAGTTTTAAGATATTTTTTTTAATATTTGGTGATGGTGAGAAGGTTGATTTAATCAGATTTTGATTAAAAAATTTCTTTATTATTACTTTTATTTTAGAAAACTGAAGAGGTTTTTCGGTTTTGTATTCAAAAATGTATTTCTGGTAATAATCTTTTTCCTTCAAAAATGTGTATTTTTCTATAAAAGTATTTTTATGTATACATTTCTATACTTTCATAGTGTTTTGACCCCAGTTTGGAGATAAACTATTTGCCCATAGTTGAGACCCTCACAGGTGCTACCACCTCGGGTGAGGGTGGACCTGGGAACAACAGCAATTAAGAGGTGGTTCCATGCTCCTCACAACCTCCCAATCAGAGGCCTTGCTGCCAGATGCAGTTTATTGTCATACCCAGGACCAATGGAGATTGTAGACAGAACAAGATAAAAAATTTACAAAGCAAAATCTCTAAATCTTCAGCATGCAGGTGACTTCAGTAGGGGGTGGGGTTAATTATTACAAACGTTTTTTTTTTTTTTTTTTTTTTTTGCATGAAGGACGAATTTTCCATCTATAAATAATGCAACAACTGGGAAATCATCTGACTGCAAAAACATTTGCTCCTATACATCTATATTCATATATGATGGCTGTCCACTTTCTGAATGAGGAAGACCAAAGGTCAAATGGTAAATATGTAGTGGCTGCATGTGGCTGAGTGTTTAGAATGGTTGCTTTCCAACCATGAGATTCAGGTTTCAATATCACCATGGTTGATTTGTCAGGAAGGTGACTTGGTGATATCAGTCTGGAGAAGCAATCCTAGCACAATATAGAACCCCCAACCCAAGCAAAAAACTGTGTGAGGGAAAACTGGGTAGATAGAACTATTCAGGGGCTGTTGATGGTTGTGTTAGCATGAAGTCACAAGTCATCATGACTGAGTGTTTGAGTGTACTGGCCTTGTTAATGACATACTCTCTCTCTGAGAAACTGTACTATATATATATATATATATATATATATATATATATATATATATATATATTAGAGAAAATTTTCAAAATTCAAAGGTGTCAGATGTGCATTTCAACATAGGATCTCTAATAGACATTTTACGTCACGTCATGTCAGCAACATTGTTTTTTCCAAATGGTGAAGGCTCTGGGGTAGATTGTGGATGGGGTTTTAGATTA
Organism: Ascarosepion bandense; assembly: GCA_037127315.1. Lineage (NCBI taxonomy): Eukaryota > Metazoa > Mollusca > Cephalopoda > Sepiida > Sepiidae > Ascarosepion > Ascarosepion bandense. Next base: position 1,050,623 of record JBBBDQ010001147.1, read on the forward strand.
ACAACGGTCACAAAGTAGAAAAGGACAGAGCTGGAAGTCGCGGGGGTTACAGGGTGTTGAAACGGTATATTTAGGAATCATGATGACCAATCAGAGTAAAGCAACTTCTACTCTGATTGGTCCACATTGTATATACAATAATACCTCCCTGATTAAAGGGGCCACGCTCGTTTTCAGACTTTTAAACCATTCATTTAAGAACTACCACATCACTTGACAAGACACAAAAGTGTTGAAACAAAATAGCTACTTTTGTAGTGATATTGTAACATATCCATGTTATAATTTATGAATAAATAATATTATTAGCTCTACTTTTGTATTGAGCACTTTTTTAAAAATAGTGTTTCTTTGGACAAGGAATATTATTCCAACAATACTTGGTATATATATATATATATTTATATATATATATATATATATATATATATATATATATAAAGTAGATTATTTGACATTTAAGTCAGGTAAAATCCAATAGAGACAAACTCAAAAGAATTCAATGTTAAATTTATAGAGAAATATAGTCTAGAAAAGATTTTAGATATTCTACAATTTCATGGATACTATATATTTTGCAGCCAAAAACTGCTGCTCATCATACCCTAGAAAAATATAAATAAAATATATGATAAAAATATGAAATTGGGTCTGACGAGCAGCAGTTTTGGGCTGTGAAATATGTATTACCCATGAAATTGTAGAATATCTAAAACTTTTTCTAGAGTGTGTATATATATATATATATATATATATATATATATATATATATATATATATATATATATTGGCTCTGTATTCTTAATATATTGAGCTCTCTGCCTACATCACTTTTTAATATTAAAAATTTTTAATATTAATTAGGATCAGGTTCTTGGAATTTACCTTCCTACTCTTCCACTTCAGATTAAAGAAAAACAAAATATATATATATATATATATATATATATATATATACATGCGCGCACACACACACACACATATATATACACATATACACACACGCATATATATATATACACATATATATATAAACATATACACACACACACATATATATATACATATATACACACACATATACACATACACACATATATATATATACATATATGCACACACACATATATACACATATACACACACATATATATACACATATACACACACATATATATACACATATACACACACACATATATACATATATATGCACACATATATACATATATATATGCACACATATATGTACATATATATACACACACATATATATACATATATATATATATACACACACACACATATATATATACATATATATACACACACATATATACATATATATGCACACACACACATATATACATATATATACACACACATATATATATATACATATCTATACATATATATACACACATATCTATACATATACACACACACACATATATACACACACATACACACACACACACATATATATATATATAAAGTAGAGAAAATTTTACAATGGAAAATTGAAATGAATTGAGTGATTTAGGCCTTGGTGTTAAGTTTGAGACTTATACCAACAAATTTGGCAATTCTTTTCTTACCAGAATGATCAAAGCTGCAATACCTTTGTGATCACCATCAGACTCATCCGACTCTTTTGAATCCTCTCCACTGTCCTCTTATTGACACCCAAAATGTTTGTATTGTAACTCTTAGTATGATTATCAATCACTATACCATGCTTTTTCCAAATTTTCGGCAGATGTTCTCTATCATGTGCACTGTTTCTCACAGATGGTGACCAACAGACCCTACTCTACTGTGTAGATGAAAAAATAAAAAGCAAACAAAGTTTGTGCAAAATTAAAAATATGAAATTGAGACAATTTACCCATTACACTTTGTGTGTGTGTGTGTGTGTGTGTGTGTGTGTGTGTGTGTGTATATATATATAGTTTGAAGTTTTCTGTACTTGTATAGAAATTGAGTTATTTCTTTTCAAAGTTAACGTTTCTAATTGTAATAGTCATTAAAAAAGAATTTTCATTGGTCTTTAAACAAACATATTACAAAAAAGTAAAAAAACAGTTAGATTAGAACCCACTGTCCAGGCATTTAATTTTATCTAGAGTGCTCAATACAAAGTAGAGCTTAATATTGCAATTTTGTTATTACAATGGTTCATAAAAACATTATATCACTACACAAAACTTTTCCTGTTTCAGAACAATACTGTTCTTCTTCAGATCATATTTTAAAATAAGTGGTGAAAATTATTTTTTTAGAAAATATAAGATGAATTCATGGTTATTTAGAAAATTAAGGAGTGTTAGAGAATATACTTGTAGCTGTATCAATATTGTTCAATCAAAAATTAGATTGAACTATGAAGTTGAAGATTTGGGTTGCAAAATGAAACATAGTAGCCTGATATTAAGGCATTTTAATTTTTTGAATTTTGTCTGTGGAACCATACATTATTTAAATAGGTAGACAATTTTTAATAACAGGTTGAATTTTAGGTTTTTAAATTATTTTTGCCATTTATACTGAAATATCACCTGAAGAAGAACAGTATTGTTCTGAAACAGGAAAAGTTTTGTGTAATGATATCATGCTTTTATAAACCATTGTAATAACAAAATTAGAATATATATCAATGTTTCACATTGTATGAAAATGACCCAAACTGACTGTACTTTTCATGTAAAGACAACAGATCCATTTTTAATCATTCTGGAGGTTATTTTGAACTCTGCTCAGTTACAAGTCATTACCATGTGACTGGACTGGCACGGCTATTGATAAGCTTAGTTTAGAAAAATATCTGCCCAAAATAGAAGGAAATTGAGAACAGGAAGATTGTATGGCACCAATATTATAAACTTATAATCCTGCTTTTTTTTTTTCCTGGTATAGAATTAGACAACTATTCTGATACACTGACTTATTCAAACTATTTTTCAAAACTTGTTATTTTAAAAATTTTTTTTATTTTTATAATCATATCGCCCCGAGCAAGCCATTTTTATGCCACTGTTTTGCAGGGGGTTACATAGGAGGAAAGTTATGAGGAAGAGTGACAGGTTATATAGGGGGTGTCAGGAAGTGGGTCAGAGAAGGATGAGAATATTGATGAGAGTGGAGTGGATGGAGAAAGGAGCGTGAAAGAGAGGGTGCAGGTTGGTGAGATAGGAGATGGCTATTGACTTTGCATTTAAATTCTTGGAGATTGTAGCTGTCGGGGAGGCAAGTAAGCAAATAGGTATTCCACAGGTAGGAAGTGTGAGAAAAGAAGCTGCTGGAGTAGAATTTGCATTTACATTTTATTGGTTTCACAGTAAAAGGGTGGGAACTATTTGCTAATTTTGTGGCTCGAGTAAATTCATACATAGGGGGCACTAGTGAGCCAAGTTCATCGGAGCAGAAGCCGTGGAAGTATTTGTAGAAAGTATTTGTACGTAATAAGCATGTGATGTCAGAAAAGAAAAAAAGATCTAACTGTATTTTTCAAAGGCGTCATTTCTAGTGCAAATGACTTTACAAAACATTCATTTTTTAATTTTTTATTTAATGTTATTCTTTTCTTGATCTTTTATTCTAATTTTCTTTTCTCCCTTTTCTTCTTCTCTTTTTTTTGTTCTCAATTGGAGTAGATAGACTTAACTATCGCCCGGTTCACACTCCACCCACGTCTTTTGATCAGGTGAAGAGGCTCATCCCTTGTTTCCTGTTTAGGATGTGGTTTCCGGCTTTCTCTTTTCCACTCTTTCCACTTTTCTTTTTTGTTTATTTTTTTTCAATTGGAGTAGATAGACTTAACTATCGCCCGGTTCACACTTCACCCACGTCTTTTGATCAGGTGAAGAGGCTCATCCCTTGTTTCCTGTTTAGGATGTGGTTCTTTGTACATTGCAATTCTTTGCTACTCTTTTACAATTTCTTCCTCTTTGTGTATGGACAAAACTAATAGAAATAAGTCTGAACTAAAGTGGAATCAGAGTTTTGATTCCATATTGTTACAAGCAATAAATTTCTACAAGAGCTACTGTAAAGGAAATTTGCTATACTGAAGGAAAATTAGGTCTCTGTGTCTTAGCCAGAAAGTTTTTCAAATCAAAATTTCTCGTGTTATGTTTTTTTTTTCTTGACGTTTAGGGAGCTGGTTAATGTTTCTTTGTTTGATCGTGTGTCAGACTTTGCCGAACTCCCTACAGCTTACATGATTTACACAAAATTATCATCAGAATTATTATCAGAAAGTTGGTTGTCAGCAGAATATGTGGAATTATGTGAAATAGCGTAAGAAGAATGAAATATAAATTTTGCATTTTAAAATATAAATTTATTAAAAGGAAGAATAACAAGAATTTGTAGAAATTAATGTTCATTGAGAAAGTTAAGGGTATCAAGAGTTCATACAAAATGTTTGTAGTAGTAATTGTTAAAAGAGATAAAGAGGACAATGTCCAGTCGCTTGAAGTTACATTTTTTGGTCTTGCAAGTCGCTCTCATTTGTCAAAAATCATTTTAATACCTACTTGAGAAATCTGGTTTTCACAAGTTTTGTGTGTGCTAAGGAAAGATTTTGTAAATTCAAGTAAATTTGTTTATTTCTAACAAAATCAATGGGTCAGTGCTTAGCATTTGAAACTTGTTTTGTTCACTACAACTTTATATATATATATATATAGTGTTGGGAGATAGTTAATGTTTGATTCGGTCTTGTGTCAGACATAACTGAACTCCCTACAACTTACAAGTTTTATGCAGAATTATCATCATCAGCAGGTTTTTTTGTCGGTAATAGTGTGGAAGAGTGTAAAAATAAAATATACATTTTGTATGTTAAAATTAGTAATTTATTAAAGAATAACAAGAATTTGTAGAAATTAATGTTCATTGAGAAAGTTAAGGGTATCAAGAATTTGTATGAAATGTTCTAGTAGTAGTTGTTAGTCTTACGGCATATCACGTTGAATACACTAGTTCTCGTTTGATCGCTGAAGTTAAGCAACGTGAGCCTGGTAAGTACCTAGATGGGTGACCGCTTGGGAATACCAGGCACTGTAAGCGTTCAGTGACAAATGTGCGTTGTTGTGCAGTGGATGTTGGCTTGGAAAGAAAAATTGGTGAGCCGAGTTCGAATTCCAATTGAGTACCATGCATTCACTTAAGCACTGGTACCCTTGGGAAAGGTATTAATCCATCACTTCCCTCCAATTATGGGTTAAATAACAGGATGGGGCCTAGAGGTAACCCATCTAGTGTTGGAGTCACAATAAAAACACCCTTGGTAGCCCTGGCGAAGCATCAAGTATTCAGCTATTTGATAAGATTATGAATTTCGCTATAAACTGCGCCAGGGTTCCAAATGCACAGGGAATACTGGAGGGGTGTAGTGAGTTCTATCTCAGTCAAAGCCGCAGGATGACGACGAGTTGTTGAAATAGATAAGGAGAGAGAGAGAGAGAGAGAGAGAGAGGACAATGTCCGGGTCGCTTGAAGTGTGAAGTTACATTTTTGATGTGTGTCAGCAAAACCAACTCCTCTGACTGACCACTGTGACCGGTTAGAGACCATCCTTAAATATTCAATCCAGTCATGTCGGGTGGCTCACAGAATGATTCTTTCTTTAGCTGTGAAAAAACCGTTTTTCTGACGTATTTTGAATTTTGCATTTTGATAACCAATCAGGATTCGCATTTCCGCTACAATCTCACCCAAGCAAGGCATTCTACTGCCACTGTTGCGCAGGGGTGTTATATATAAAGACAATTATTTGGCTGTCTACCCTTCAGTCATCTGAAAGGAAATATAGTATTTTAGTTATTTTTTGGCTCAGTCTTTTGAAACAGAATAAATTGAGTTTTCACTGATTCATCCAGGGATTGAACTCACAACTTCCCAGTTAGTGTAATGCTTCTGCATGTATTTAAGTCATTAAATTTCTTTTAGTGATAAATGAATTGATATGGGTGTCATGATTATTTTTACTTTACTATTGTGTTAGCATAGGTAAATTATGTATGTTTTTATTCATGGAAAATTGCAGGCACGTTTTGACTTAGATGGAAAAACACGAAAATAAATCAATAAATCAAGGACCCCATATATATGTGTGTCTGTGTGAAAGCAAATACCCTTGGAAGTGGTATGAATCTATCTCCTGCCCCCCTCCCCCCAAGCTATGGCTAAATAGCAGAACAGACTGGGTTTTATAGCCTTAGGTTACAAACAATTTTTCAGAAGGACAACTTTGAATTCAAAATCTGCGGAGGGTTATTCAGATTTTGTGTCACATGATGTGTACCAGTTTTCTGTATTCGGCTCTTCTTTCAAAAAGTGTAGTTGATTCTGCACAGGCTTTCATGACTGTAATCAAATCATATGTGTGGGTAGTCCACCTGCTCAGTTTTAAGAAGTGAGATGCTGTTGAAAGAAGTTTTAAGAAGTGAGATGCTGATTGGTTGAAAATGATAGGAAAGTCATGTGTGTAAAAGATTTCATCCCGGAGAAGAACTTCATCATTCTTGATGGAATTATAGATGGTTTTATATGATTTTACATGGTGGTATGAATTATATGATGGATTGATGTGAATTATATGGTTAATTTATGGGAATTATATGGTGGTTTTATATGAATTATATAGTGGCTTTGTATGAATTATATGGTGGTTTTATATAAATTATAAGATGGTTTTATTGATGGAATTATATATGTGTAAGAAGGAAGAAAGGAGATATAAAAACACAAGGATCGGTTATAATTAAACACTGAAGATGTGGAAATGCTAAATTTAAAATTTTTGTTTTCTTAGAGGTCTCTCGACACGCAGCTTAGCCAATCTCGTTCATGTGCGTGTGTGAATGCCTATATACAGACAGCTTCGTTTTTTTATATATTATCAATGATTATTTTTAATCTCTCTCTCTCTATATATATATATATATATATATAAATGTGAGAGAGATAGATAAAAACAGATTGAGAGACAGAGATATAGAAACTTACACACACACACACACACACATATACACTACCGGCCATAATTATTAGGCCACCCTAGTTTTTTATAAGAAATGATGTATTTCATACTATTTTTAGTATTTATTGCTAAGTGGATAATTCAAAATGAAAATAGAATAGTTCTCTTTTAATACTGCACAATAACATGTGCATCAAATGAACTGTTCTCTTGTCCAGTTTTTGTGCTCTCTTCCCCATGCTAGTCTCTTCTTATTGACTGATCAAAGCAAAGGCTTCCTGGCTGCCTTGTAAGATTTTGCAAAGTAATGATAACAAAAGAACCATTCTATTTTCATTTAGAATTATCCAATTGGCAATAAATACTAAAACTAATATGAAATACATACTGGGGTGGCCTAATAATTATGGCCAGTAGTGTATGTATAGAGAAAGATGGTTCGACTGAAATAGATAAATACAAATTTTTTTTTTTTAATCATTTCACGCCAAACAAGGCATTCCACTGCCACTATTGTACAGGGGGTTACATAGGGGCAGGTGAAGAGAAAGAGAGGTCAGATATAGGAAATGTCAAAAGGAGGGTGATAGACTGGTAAGGATACTGAGGCTGAGGGTTGGGCAGATGGGAAGAGTGTTTGAGAGAATGGATGCGAGTTAGTGTTTGGATGTGTCTGTTGACCTTACATTTAAACTCCTGGAGATTGTAGCTGTTGGGGAAGCAATCATGTGGAAGGGAATTCCACAGGCAGGAAGTGCAAGAAAAAAGCTGTTGGAGTAGAAATTGTAGTTACATCTTATTGGTTTCACTGTAAGAGGGTGGGACCTAGTTGCTAATCTAGTATCTCGTGCAAATTCATACCTAGGGGGCACCAGTGATCTAAGTTCATTGGAGCAGAAGTCATGAAAGTATTTAAAGAAGAGGCACACAGATAGATTGAGATAGATATGAACAAAATAAGAGACAAATAAATAAATACAAAAAGATTGAGAGATGTATAATATATATATATATATATATATATATATAGACAGAGAGAGTTAGAGAGATACGAACAGATTGAGTGTGATAGCTGTGAACAGACTGACACACACACACCCCCACACACACACACACACACACACACACACATATATATATATATATATATATATATATATGCATGAATCAGTATGATCAGCTCAGTCAGTTAAGTGCCATACGTGATACATGCTTGGGCAATCATGTCTCGAAAGAGACATGACTGACGGGGCAGAAGATTATCCCACAGTAGGTTGCCATTGTTTTCTTTGGTAGACTGGTTGCCAGCCAAGGCTATAGAACACAATCTGTCCTATTACTTAACCCATAACTGGACGGAAGAGACAGATTAATACCTTTTCCAAGGGTATTTCTGTGCAAGTGAATGCAAAAATTCAGCAGCAATTCGAACTTGGCTCCTCCATTTCTCATTCCGAGGTGATATCCACTGCACCACAATGCACATCCAATGATCAGCTACATGTCAAAAGGAATAGAATGAGACTGATATGAATAGACCGAGATAGATAGATAGATAGATAGATAGATAAACTTGTGATGGATATATAGATAGATAATGAAAAGCTAAATATGTATGTATAAAGTTATATATATCTAAACTTATTTACAAATTGAACTTTGTCTCTGTGTGTTATTGTGTGTCCGTTACCTATAGACTCCGAAAGGGCTGAACCGATTTTCTTGAAAATTTACACAGTTGTACTATAAGCGTTTGTGAGTGTTCTTAGCTAGGTTTTGTGTCGAGGTACTCCTGATAAATATCGAAAATCGATAATCAAAAAATCGGGTTATAGAAGGAGTGGTCCAATTTTAATCAAATATGATACACTCATAGACAAAGACATAAGAAACAATATTCAGAAGTTTCAAGGTTGCAGTTCTTACAGTAGTGCAGAAAATCGATAACATATACATATATAAAAGGCAAGATGTTTGTGTATGTGTCTGTTTATCTGCCTGTATGTCTGTATTTTTTTTCAGCACTATTGTTTGAGTTTTTGCTTCGGGTTTGGCTCTAATAGATAAAATTGTAGTTCTTAGTCTCAGCCATGACACCATTTACTCAGAGGACTTATTTAGCCTTTAAAATTCAGTTTACGACGAAAAAACCTTATTTGATATCAATACCAGGAAATCAAAATTTAACTTCCATTCATTTTTCTTTCAGTCTATGGTTTCACTTTAACTGGAAACAACTATTGCTTTTTAATCTTTTGTGCCAACATTCAAAGAGTCTGAGCTCCAGGACCATGGATTAGTTTTAAAGCTTTCATTACACTTGAGCAATGTGGGGTTATACTGCTAGTGTGTGTGTATATATATATATATATATATATATATATATATATATATTAGGCTTGATTGGTAAATTGTCGCAATTATTTTATTATTTCAAATATTCTTTAGGCTGAGTCTGAGCTCCAGGACCATGGATTAGTTTTAAAACTTTCATTACAACTGAGCAATGCTGGGCTATACTGATAGTGTATATATATATATATATATATACACACACACATCCTTTAAATGTATGAGACAACCCTCCATTTGAAGGAGAAGACAGAAGGAGTAACAAGTAGCGATTCTCACAAGATGAGAGATAGACCTCCCCACCCATTTCTGACCTCCAGGAAAGTGAATGAATCTCAAGTGATTCTCTATTCACAGCCAAGAAGCTTCAAAGAAAAAAAATCAATCTGCAACAAACACTGTTTGTTTTTCTCTTATCAAATAAAAAAAATTAAAGAAATTAAGAAATCAAAGAAAATCAAAAACAGCTGAATTTTTTTCTAGTTTTAAACATAAAAAATTAATACGAATAAACAATTTAAAAAAATGCAGTAAAAAAAAGCATATAATTACAAAATAATTTTTTTTTTTTCCAATTAAAATAATTTAATCTGGCAATCAAAGAAAACTCTCAAAATTTTTAAGTGATAACAGCAGGGATAAAAATTTTCACTTGAAAAAAAATAATGATTTATTATTTTGAGTCAATTTTATTTTATATTAAGGTGCAAAAAGGTTTTGAGGAGAAGGGTGCTGCCCATGACCTTCGACAGATTATTTTAATTAAGCATAAAATTGGGGAAAGGTACAAATAACAATTTTCTTTTTCTTTTGAATAGAATTAAAAATTTTGATTTCAAAGAATCTAAAGAGGGTATCAATGACCTTCATCAGGTGACTTGTTTTATCTGGAAATGTAAAAGACGAGAAAAGAAACAAAATGGAAATAATCTTGGGGTGCTGCAGAAAAAGAAAACCAAAGTCCTTCTGCATTTGGATACCTATTGAACCTTTATTTTCTGTTAAACTTAATGAGTGGGCCCTTGCCGTCAAAAATGATGACAAAATATTTTTATCAATCAGTCAGTCAAGTGCCATATGTGACATATGCTTGGGCGATCATGTCTCGAAAGAGACATGACTGACTGGGCAGAAGTTTATCCCGCAGTAGGTTGCCATTACTTTCTGCAGTAAACTGGTTGCCAACCAAGGCTATAGAACACAATCTGTCCTGTTATTTGACTCATAGAGGGGAAAGAGATGTATTATATTATTAAGTAGCAATTAGTGGAGGATCAAATTATTACTTCATAACAATATAAAACTGATCCCCCACTTTATGCCCAGTAGAAGCCTTGATCATGTTTTCAATTATTATATTTAGTTAGTCAGTTAAGTGCTATAAGTGGTACTCACTCTGGGCGATCATATATCGAAAGAGACATGATTGACTGGGCAGAAGATTATCCCGCAGTAGGTTGCCATTACTTTCTGCGGTAAACTGGTTGCCAACCAAGGCTTTAGAACCCAATCTGTTCTGTTATTTAACCCATAACTAGAGAGAAGAGACAGATTAATACCTTTCCCAAGTGCATTTGCATGTAAATGAATGCATAGAATTCAACTAGAATTCGAACTTCGATTCCTAATTTCTTGTTCCTCGCTGATATCCGCTGCACCACAACGCACATCCATTTTTATTAATACGCTGTCTAAAATGATGACAACATATATACTGATGAACCTACTATCGAATACCTTAGATTAAGATATAAGAAAAAAATAGTTCAAAAGACAGGAGTGAAATATATTATATATATATATATATATATAGATAGATAGATAGATAGATAGATATCTATATATATAAAAGGCAAGATATTTGTTTGTGTGTTTGTCTTTCTGTTTGTCTGCATGTCTTTCATACAAATCCACAATTTTTATCTGATTCTCACCAAACTTCACACAAATATTTTTTAGGCTTCCGGTCAGGTCATAGGTTACTTATTTTTTCAGATTTCCCCCTGATATTGGAAATCTATACCTCGATATTCAATCAGGTCTGATCAAGATCAGGATTTCAACCCTTTTATCATGGTTCTTGCTGCAGAATTTGCTCTAACTTGGTAAAATTATAGTTTTTAGTCTCAAACATTAGTAGATCTTCTCAGATGACTCATTTTCCTCTATATCGGAAATCGATACCCCTAATATTCTATTGAATCTGATCAAAAATTGATATTCAGCCATCAATATGGCTCATTTTCTCCAATTTTACTCTTGATGGGTATGATAAGTTTTTATGGACTTACTTAGGTTAGTTTATCCTTGGATGACTTATTTGACTCTATATTAGAAATCGATACCTCGATATCCTATCGGGTCTAATCAAAATCAGGTTTCCAGCCCTTTTATTTTGGTTTTTGCTTCGGGTTTTGCTCTAAGTAGGTATAATTGTAGTTCTTAGTCTCAGCCATGATACCATTTACTCAGAGGACTTATTTAGCCTTCAAAATTCAGTTTGCAACAGAAAACTTATTAGACATCGATACCGAAAATCAAAATTTGACTTACATCCATTCATTTTTCTTTCAATCTACGGTTTCGCTTTAACTAGAAACAACTATTGCTTTTTAGTCTTTCGTGCCAATGTCCATAGAGTCTGCGCTCCAGGACGATGGATTAGTTTTAAAGCCTTCATTACACTCGAGCAATGCCAGGCTTTATTGCTAGTGTGTATATATATATATATATATATATATATACACACACACACACACACACAATAAACTTTATTATAATAAAGAGAATATATATTCTTTACTGTGAATTGAGCCAACTTTACTTTGCTATTGTCTCTCGATTCATGAGTATAACAGGAGGGATATATATATATATATATATATATATATATATATATAGACTTACCTACCACCTTTTTGATCATAGTTCAATTAAAGAAGATTTCCTAGAAAAACATAGCCATGTAGGTAATATTAGACAGATTTTAGTCAATAACACAATAATATTCACACATACACACAGTAAAAAGAACCTTCAGATATTGGAGGCCATCTACATTAAATCAAAACAACCCACACTTAATAAAATCACATTTCAATCTGGTCATAACAAATTACTTTGCATTTAGACATATGGTTCTGTTAACATTTCAGTCTCTCATGTGGTGTGACGTCATAGAAACAAATTATAAATTTATGACCTGCATCTGCCCTTTGGTGACTGTTATCGTCGCATAGCAATGTTTTATGTCAACACAAGATAATATCATCTTTGATGGTGGATGTCTTTTTGTTAACATCCCTGTAACCTCTTCAAAGATGGCTCATGTGAGCCGAAAGCTTAGAACCAGCATAATAAAAAAATATCCAAACAATGGACAATTTTTGTCTTTATTTTCACCTGAAATTAAAGCCAAAATACTATGTTAAATATAATAGACATTCATTTAACAATATATGTTTAGAAAATTATCTGCTGCCTCGATACACTATATATATATATATATATATATATATATATATATTCTTCACTACTTGACATAACTATTGCAAAACAATAAAATAATAAGGCATTTTTAAAAAGTAAAACATGTGACAAGAGCTTTCATAAATAACTAGTAGTAAAGTTTAATAAGTCGTAGTAAAGAGAATGAACTGAGCTCCCGCTTGCTAATATATATATATATATATATATATATATATATATATATATATATACTTATGCTCTCACACCCTGATTGAGCACTCTGGAAGAATGGTAGACTTTGAAAAAACAGTAGCTACTCTAGCATTTACGCATCGTTCATTCAGTAATGAATTAGAACACTCTTAGCTACAGGCATATGTTTACATGGTATATGACATGATAAAAGTTTGCCTTCTTCTACCGAGCACCCATAGCTCAGAGGTAGAATCGCCAACTGATGTCATTTGGTTGGGTTTCAATCCTGACTAAAAGCAATCGGATGTCTTACTGTACTGATTAGCTGTGATACATTGAAACAGACCTGTCTGCGAATGACAACTATATATACATACGCACACACAAATAAATACACAGTGGTCTTCATTATAATAGAAACGATTATCCCACGTGGGTATCTGGGATTTTAAAAGTAGAAAAGTGCCTACTGGAAAAAATGATTCCTGGCCTCTATTTAAATTCTGAATTTTCTCTTATACATTTCTTTTGGTTGATTTATGATAACAAACTGCATCTGAACAAATGGGTAAAAAAAATTTATTCCCCAACCCAGCCACGACCAACATGCTCCAACCTCTGACTCATCTGCCACTTGAACCAAACCTGCTAAAACAGAGATTCTAAAAACTGAATCAGGCACCAGTAAGTCTTGCCAATGTTCAAATGAGGAAAAACATAGATAGATATGAAGAGGCTGAAAAAGACAGATAAACAGATTGGTAGAAAGAGGCTGAAAAAGATAGAAAAATAGATTAGTAGAAAGAGGCTGAAATAGATAGATAGATAGATAGATAGATGACTGAGATAGATAGATAGATAGATAGATAGATAGATAGATAGATAGATGACAGAGATAGATAGATAGATAGATAGATGACAGAGATAGATAGATAGATAGATAGATGACATAGATAGATAGATAGATAGATAGATAGATAGATAGATGACTGAGATAGATAGATAGATAGATAGATAGATAGATATGAACTAGATACAGACTGAGTATGAGATTACAGATATATATATATGTATATATATATATATATATATATATATAATTCATATCGCATACCGATTGAGCACTCTGGAGAAAGGGTAGGCTTTAAAAACAGTGGCTACTTATCCATTTGCACATCATTCATTCAGTAATGAATTTGAACACTCTCAGCTACTGGCATATGCTTACATTGTGTATATAACACATTAAAATATGCCTTCCTCCACTGAGTGCCTATACCTCAGAGGTAGAATTGCTCTGATGTCAATTCGATCAGGCTTCAATTGTGGCTAGAAGCAGTTGAGATGTCTATTTATATGGGTGAGTTGTGATACAGCGAAACAGGACTGTCTGTGGATGACTGTATGTATGTATGTATAGAGAGAGAGAGGCTAAGATAGATATGCAGAGACAGAGTGAGATATGACAAGGTGGATATATATGTATATATATATAGTGAGAGAGAGATATTAAGAGATAGAGATTGATAGGTAGGAACAGGTAGAGATAGACAGATGAGAGAAAGAGATGCAAACTGATTGAGAGTGAGATTACAGAGATGAATATGAACAGACATTCTATATATATATATATATATATATATATATATATATATATATGATTGAGAAAGCAAAGGGGAAAAGAAGGGAGAGAAAAAGATATTAATAGATTGGTTAAGTTGATTTTTGTTTACCCATAGATATTGATATACAGTTAATTTTATGCAAAGATTTAAATATTTTGAGCACAATTTATTGATAGATATAAACAAGTACATATATATATATATATATATATATAAAGAGACTGAGACATATAGGATAGAATGAGAGATAATATATATATATATATATATATATATATAATGTCCAGTCTGTAAACGGTGAGGATAATCCAACAAGATTAACTTTTTCTGGCGCCAATGCCTAAATCTGGACTCTTTTCTTCTTTTTCTCTTTCCATTTACTTTCTTCATATTTTTATTTTTATTTTTTATTTTTTTATTTTTATACTTCTCTTCAGTTAAAGAAAATGCTTATTCCAGCAAAATCTTTTGTACCAAATGGAAGGAATATTGTAAGGTCTGATGAAATGAGGTAATTAGCTCATAGAAATGAACTATAGTTTATAACCACTTGAAATGACGTGTTGAGTTTTCATTTAAAAATATACTAGCAGTATAGCCCGGCGTTGCTCAGGTGTAATGAAAGCTTTAAAACTAATCCATGGCCCTGGAGCTCAGACACTTTGGACGTTGGCACAAAAGACTAAAAAGCAATAGTTGTTTCCAGTTAAAGCGAAACTGTAAACTGAAAGAAAAATGAATGGTTCTAAGTCACATTTTGATTTCCTGCTATCGATATCAAATAATTTTTTTTTCGTCATAAACTGAATTTTGAAGGCTAAATAAGTCCTCTGAGTAAATGGTATCATGGCTGAGACTAAGAACTACAATTATACCTACTTAGAGCCAAACCCAAAGCAAAAACTAAAATAAAAGGGCTGAAAAATACAGACATACCAGCAGATAAACAGACAGACACACAAACATCTTGCTTTTATATATATATATATATATATATTATCGATTTTTTGCACTTTTTTTGATTATCGATTTTCGATATTTATCAGGAGTACCTCGACACAAAACCTAGCTAAGAACACTCGCAAACGCTTATAGTACAACTGTGTAAATTTTCAAGAAAATCGGTTCAGCGCTTTCAGAGTCCATAGGTAATGGACACACACACAGACAAAGTTCCATTTAGAAGTTTATATATATATATATAAATTAGAGAGAGATTTGAACAGAATAAAACCAGAAATTTGGAAGCACCATACTGTACTGCTTAGCATTCCTGCCAGAAGCTGTAATACAAACATTTCAGAGTGTTTGGGTGTCAATCTACGGACAGTTCAGAGGATTTTGAAAGTGTTTGATGAGTTTAATGGTGTCGGAGTTTGGAGTGATCATTTGTGATAATGATGTTATGGCTCCATTCATCTTCCCACAGGGCCTCAAACTTAACACAGAGGGCTATATCAAGTGGCTGGAGGAGGTAATGCTGCCTTGGGTCAAAAGGGTGGCTGCTGGAAGACCTTATGTCTGGCCACAGAACTCTGCACCATGGCACACAAGCCCTAGCACCCAGTCATAAGTGTTTGACTATTTCTGTGAACTCATCACCCCTTCCATATGGCCACCTAACTCACCAGAATGCCCTCCCCTTTATTATTATGTGTGGGGCACAGTTGGGTGAGAGACCAGCAAAACTCCTTGTAACACCAAAGATGAACTAAATGCAAGAATTATGGAAGCATTCACCAACTTTAACGAGGAGACCGTCCCAATTCTGAAGTTATCTCGAGGCCATGGTAGAAGGCAATGGCGATTTTATGAATTAAATTTACTGTTTAGTGTTTCAAGCTATTTTTGTGGAATTTTGGTAAATATGGGAGGCAAAGAGAAAAAAATAAGGGAAGGGAGGGGAAAAGTGAAAGAATAAGAGAGAGGCAAAGAGAAAGAATAAGAGAGGGGCAAAGAGAAAGAATAAGGGAGAGGTAAAGAGAAGGAATAAAAGAATAGTGAAGAGAAGGAATAAGAGAGAGGTAATGAGAAGGAATAAGAGAGAGGTAAAGAGAAAGAATAAGAGAGGGGCAAAGAGAAAGAATAAGGGAGAGGTAAAGAGAAAGAATAAGAGAGTGGCAAAGAGAAGGAATAAAAGAATAGTGAAGAGAAGGAATAAGAGAGAGGTAATGAGAAGGAATAAGAGAGAGGTAAAGAGAAAGAATAAGAGAGGGGCAAAGAGAAAGAATAAGGGAGAGGTAAAGAGAAAGAATAAGAGATGCAAAGAGAAAGGATAAGAGAGGGGAAAAGAGAAAGAATAAGAGAGAGGTAAAGAAAAAAATAAGAGAGTTGTAAAACAAAAATTGAGAGGCAAAGAGAAAGAATAAGAGAGTGGCAAAGAGAAGGAATAAAAGAATAGTGAAGAGAAGGAATAAGAGAGAGGTAATGAGAAGGAATAAAGAGAGAGTAAAGAAAGAATAAAGAGAGGGGCAAAGAGAAAGAATAAGGGAGAGGTAAAGAGAAAGAATAAAGATGCAAAGAAAGAAACAGAGAGAGAGAAAGAAAGAGAGCGAGAGAGTAAAGAGAGAGACAGAGAGAGAGAGAGAGATAAAAAGAAAGAATAAGAAAGAAAAAAGAGTAAGAATAGATTATAGATGGAAAGAATAGAAGAGAGAAGTAAAGAGAGAGGCAAAAGAAAGAAAGAAGAAAATGTGAGAGAGAGATAAAAAAGAAAAGAATAAGAAAAAGAAAAAGAGCTAAGAATGTTATAGATGGAAAGAATAAGAGAGAAGTAAAGAGATGGAATAAGAGAAAGAGAAAGGAAAAAATTATAGAGTGGCAAAGAAAAGAAATAAAAGAATAGTGAAGAGAAGAAAAAAAGAGAGAGAAATAAGAGAAAGACAAAGTGAAAGAATAAGATAGTCAGAAAGAATAAGAGAGAAGTAAAGAGAAAAATAAGAGAGTGGCAAGAAGAAGAAATGAGAGAGAGATAAAAAGAAAGAATGAGAAAAGACAAAAAGGAAGAATATTATCGATGGAAAAATGAGATGTTAAAAATGAGACATCAGTGTTATTTTCATTTTTGCGTAATTTAGACATTTAATCCATTGCACACTGTGTATGTATAATATACATGCATTGCTAATAATTTAATATAAAAATCTATTGTCAGTTGTCAGAAATTAATGCAAGCTTTAATGAGGAAATAGGCTTATTGATGTGGACCGGTGATGGGACCATGAAATGATAACTCGAAACATGGTGGTATGGTTAACACATATATCAAGTCAAAAATAGATACAAGAAAAACGAGTAAATATAAGCTTGGCTTAATAGTGACTGACAGACAGACAGACAGACAGAGAGAGAGAGACAGACTGTGCTGAGCTGAACTGAAGCCACGAGAGTGATTAACTCTCAGTTAATATACTGATAAAAGGAGTCCATAGTTAAGTGGGTAATGCTCCACAACAGTTATTTATGCATAATGTAAATGCATTGCTAATGACTTCATTTTAAAAATGCATTATATATCAGAAAAAAGGTATTGTCATTGGTCAGGAAATTCTGCAAGAATTAATGGCAAAATAGTGACAATATGTATAATGTGAAGACTTTTTTTTTAATTTTACAAATGTATTAATATCTGTCATTATCCTATAGAAAAGAGCATGTATATTTTTCTGAGGAAGAACGCAAAGAATGAATGAAAGAGAAAATAGGATGTCAGGAAAAAATTGAATTGATGAAAAAAAAAAATTGATGAAATAATGAATAAAGAATGAACAGAAAAAAATGGAATGAGGGAAACAATATTAATAAACAGAAGAAATGAAAGAAAAATTAAAAGGAAAGAAAAACAAAAATGTAAAATGACTGAAAATGAATTTATGACATTAATGAAAAAAAAATGAAAGAAAAGAATAAGTAAAGAATGAAAGCATGAAACAATTTTAAATGACAGCAAAAATGAATGAGTTCATAAAACAAGGAATGTGATAAAGCAAATGAAAAATAGGAAGGAGAAAAAATACACAAAATATCAGAAATATATTTATTTATTTATTGTCACAGTGTAATACACAATGAAATCTATAGATATTTTCATGGCTTCTGCTCTGACGAACTTAAGTCACTGGTGCCCCTGCCACAGGAGTTTACTCGTGCAACCAGGCTGGCAACAAGGTCCCTCCCATTTACAGTTAGTTAGATCAACCAAATGCAGCCGACAGTTCTGCTCCAGCAGCTTCTTATCTTGCACTTCCTGTGGAACTCTCTTCCATATTCTTGCTTTCCTGAGGGCTACAACCTCCAGGAATGTAAATGCAATGTCAGTACCCATCTCTTAACCACTTGACGCTAGTTCTTTCTTCACCACCCTGGATATCTTTCGTTGTAACTGTCATCATACCTGTATTCCCATTCTTCTCTTGCTCCATTCTCTGACACCCCTGTAACTGGTTCGTCTTTTCTTTACTCTCCTCCTATGTAGCCCCCTGCATATCAGTGGTGTTAACACCTTGCATGGGGTGAAATGATTAAAAAAAAAATAAATAAATGAAAAAATTGTACAGCAGTCTCCAGGTGCACCCCCACCCTCACACACAAAACAACGACAACAAAAATATCATTGAATGACGAAAACTAAAATTGTTTAAAATATGATGAACACTTTTAGCAATGCAGCAGCTTTCATTTTATGCAGGACCTAAGGGTAAAAGCTGTCCCTAAAGCATTTTCTTCTAGAATTGAAACATTGCCTTGAGGGTAACAGTTCAAAGAAGTGGTACCTGGGATGCATGCTGTCGTAAAATAAAATAAGTGGAAGAAGGGATAAAAAGTTAGAATGATACGGATATAAAAAAAAAGAAAAATAGTGTCAAAAAGAAGGAATATGAGTGAGGGAAATAAAAGAAACAAGAGACAGGTAAAGAGAAGGAATAAGAGAGGGGTAACGAGAAAGATCAAGAGAGGGGTAAAGAGAAGGAATAAGAGAGAGACGAAGAGAAAAAATAAGAGAGAGGTAAAGAGAAAGAATAACAGAGTGGCAAAGAGAAGGAATAAGAGAGAGGCAAAGAGAAAGAATAAGAGAGAGGCAAAGAGAAAGAATAAGAGAGTGGCAAAGAGAAGGAATAAAAGAATAGTGAAGAGAAGAAAAGAGAGAGGTAATGAGAAGGAATAGGGGAAAAACAAATTGAAAGAATAAGATAGACAGAATAAGAGAGAAGTAAAAAGAAAAGAGAGAGGTAATGAGAAGGAATAAGAGAGAGATAAAAAAAAGAATTAAAAAAAGACAAAAAGGGAGAATAAAATTTACAGAAAGAAAGCTGGAATTCCCTTCCACATGACTGCTTCCCTGACGGCTACAATCTCCAGGAGTTTAAATGTAAGGTCAATAGACACCTCCTAACACACTAACTCGCTCTCATTCTTTCAAACACTTTTCCCATCTGCCCAACATTCATCCTCCTTATCCTTACCCATCTACCACCTTCCTTCTGACATTTCCTACACCTAACCACTCCTCTTTACCTTCGCCTATGTAGCCCCATGCACAATAGTGGCAGTGGAATGCCTTGCTTGGGGTGAAATGATTAAAAAAAAAAAATAAGAGTGGCAAAAAGGAAGAATAAGATTGATAGATGAGAGAGATGCAGAAAGAAAGAATAAGAAAAGACAAAGAGGAAGAATGTTATAAGTGAAAAGAATAATAGAAAGGTAACGAGATGGAATAAGAGAAAGAGAAAAGGGAAGAATAAGAAGGAGTGGCAAAAAGAAGGAATAAAAGAATAATGAAGAAAAGAAATAACAGAGAAGTAATGAGAAGGAATAAAGGAAAGACAAAGTGAAAGAATAAGATAGAAAGAATAAGAGAGTGATAATGAGAAGGAATAAGGTAATGACAAAGAAAAAGGATCAGACAGACAGAATAAGAGAGAGGTAAAGAGAAGAAAGAGAGAGAGAGAGAGAGATGTAAAAAGAAAGAATAAGAGAGTGGTAAAGAGAAGAAATGAGAGAGAGAGATGCAAAAAAAGAATAAGAGAGTAAAGAGGAAAGAGAGAGAGAGATATTAAAAAAAGAATAAGAGAGTGTTAAAGAGAAGAAATAGAGAGAGAGAGAGATATGCAAAAAAAAGAATAAGATAGTGGTAAAGAGAAGAAATAAGAGAGAGAGAGAGATGCAAAAAAGAATAAGAGAGTGTTAAAGAGAAGAAATAAGAGAGAGAGAGAGAGAGATATGCAAAAAAAGAATAAGAGAGTGGTGAAGAGATGAAATGAGAGAGAGAGATGCAAAAAAAGAATAAGACAGTGGTAGAAGAGAGAGAGAGAGAGATATTAAAAAAAGAATAAGTGGTAAAGAGAAGAAATAAGAGAGAGAGAGATGCAAAAAAGAATAAGAGAGTGGTAAAGAGAAGAGAGAGAGATATGCAAAAAAAAGAATAAGAGAGTGTTAAAGAGAAGAAATAAGAGAGAGAGAGAGAGAGATATGCAAAAAAAAGAATAAGATATGGTAAAGAGAAGAAATAGAGAGAGAGATGCAAAAAAGAATAAGAGAGTAAGAGAGAGAGAGATATGCAAAAAAAAGAATAAGAGAGTGTTAGAAGAAATTAGAGAGAGAGAGAGAGATATAAAAAAAAGAATAAGATAGTGGTAAGTAAGAGAGAGAGAGAGATATGCAAAAAAAGAATAAGAGAGTGGTGAAGAGATGAAATGAGAGAGAGAGATGCAAAAAAAGAATAAGAGAGTGGTAAAGAGAGAGAGAGAGAGATATTAAAAAAAGAATAAGTGGTAAAGAGAAGAAATAAGAGAGAGAGAGATGCAAAAAAGAATAAGAGAGTGGTAAAGAGAAGAGAGAGAGAGAGATATTAAAAAAAGAATAAGAGAGTGTAAAGAAGAGAGAGAGATATGCAAAAAAAAGAATAAGAGAGTGTTAAAGAGAAGAAATAAGAGAGAGAGAGAGAGAGATATGCAAAAAAAGAATAAGAGAGTGGTAAAGAGAAGAGAGAGAGAGAGAGATATTAAAAAAAGAATAAGAGAGTGGTAAAGAGAAGAGAGAGAGAGAGATATATTAAAAAAAAGAATAAGATAGTGGTAAGGAGAAGAAATGAGAGAGAGAGAGAGAGAGAGATATTAAAAAAAGAATAAGATAGTGGTAAAGAGAAGAAATAAGAGAGAGAGAGAGATGCAAAAAAGAATAAGAGAGTGGTAAAGACAAGAAATGGAAGAGGTGAAGAGATGGAACAAAGGAAAGACAAGGAGGAAGGATATGATGGATGGAAAGAATAAGAGTCAAATAAAGAGAAAAAAATAAAAGAAAGAGAGATAAAGAGATGGAATAAGAGAGAGGTAAAGAGGAATAAAGAAAAGATCAAAAGGAAGAATAAGATTAAATTAAAGAGAAGGCACAAGAGAGTGGTAAAGAGAAGAAAAATAAGAAATGAGGGAAATAAAGAGATAGAATGAAGGAAAGACAAAGAGGAGGAATAAGATAGACAGAAAAAATAAGAGAGTATTAAAGAGAAAAATAGGAGAGAGGCAAAGAGAAGGAAGAGAGGAAGGACAAAGAGGAAGATTAAGATAAATACAATAAGAGAATGGCAAAGAGAGAGAGAGAGAGAGAATAAAAGGATAGTAAAGAGAAGGAATAAGAGAGAGAGAGAGAGAGACATAAAACGAAAGGAAGAAGAGAGAGTGAATGACAAAGAATAAGGGAAAGACAAAGAGGAAAAATAAAATAGACAAAAGAAATAAGAAAAGCCAAAAAAAG
The DNA here is from genome assembly GCA_037127315.1 of Ascarosepion bandense. Classification (NCBI taxonomy): domain Eukaryota; kingdom Metazoa; phylum Mollusca; class Cephalopoda; order Sepiida; family Sepiidae; genus Ascarosepion; species Ascarosepion bandense. Next base: position 1,073,000 of record JBBBDQ010001147.1, read on the forward strand.
CATGAGAGAGAGAGAGAGAGCAGCAAATAAAATGAATTAGAAAAAATAAGAAAGAAGGTTATTTGTAAGAATAAGAGAGAGGTTAAGAGGAAGAACAAGACAGCTATAAAAAGAAGAAAAAAAGAGAGAGTCAAAGAAAGAGGAATTAAACAAAAAATAGGAGAGAGGCAAGAAGAAATAAGAGAGAGGTAAAAACAAAAAATAAAGGAAATACAATGAGAAAGAATAAGAGAGAAGTAATGAGAAGGCATTAGAGAGAGAGAGAGGCAAAGAAAAGAAATAAGAGATGCAAAGAGAAAGAATTAGATAGACAAAGAGTAAGCTAAAAGAGAAAAACTGAGAGGTTGGCAAAGAGAAAGAATAAGAGAGAGTGGCAAAAAGACGGAATAAGAGAAAGTGGCGAAGAGAAGGAATAAAAGGGATTGTAAAAAGAAGGAATAAGAGAGAGTGGCAAAGAGAAGGAATAAGAGAGAGTGGCAAAGAGAAGGAATAAGAGAGATTGGCAAAGAGAAGGAATAGAGAGAGTGGCAAAGAGAAGGAATAAGAGGGAGTGACAAAGAAAGGAATAAGAGAGTGGCAAAGAGAAGGAATAAGAGAGAGTGGCAAAGAGAAGGAATAAGAGGGAGTGGCAAAGAGAAGGAATAAGAGGGAGTGACAAAGAGAAGGAATAGAAGAGTGGCAAAGAGAAGGAATAAGTGGGAGTGACAAAGAGAAGGAATAAGAGAGAGTGGCAAAGAGAAGGAATAAGTGGCAAAGAGAAGCAATAAGAGAGAGTGACAAAGAGAAGGAATAAGAGAGAGTGGCAAAGAGAAGGAATAAGAGGGAGTGGCAAAGAGAAGGAATAAGAGGGAGTGACAAGAGAAAGGAATAAGAGAGTGGCAAAGAGAAGGAATAAGTGGGAGTGACAAAGAGAAGGAATAAGAGAGAGTGGCAAAGAGAAGGAATAAGAGAGAGTGGCAAAGAGAAGCAATAAGAGAGAGTGACAAAGAGAAGGAATAAGAGAGAGTGGCAAAGAGAAGGAATAAGAAGTGGCAAAGAGAAGGAATAAGAGAGAGTGGCAAGAGAAGAAATAAAGAGAGTGGCAAAGAGAAGGAATAAGTGGGAGTGACAAAGAGAAGGAATAAGAGAGTGGCAAAGAGAAGGAATAAGAGAGAGTGGCAAAGAGAAGAATAAGAGGGAGTGACAAAGAGAAGGAATAAGAGAGAGTGGCAAAGAGAAGGAATAAGAGAGAGTGGCAAAGAGAATGAATAAGAGAAGTGGCAAAGAGGAATAAGAGAGAGTGGCAAAGAGAAGGAATAAGTGGGAGTGACAAAGAGAAGGAATAAGAGAGAGAGTGGCAAAGAGAAAGAGATAGAGTGGGAGTGACAAAGAGAAGGAATAAGAGAGAGTGGCAAGAAGAGAAGGAATAAGAGAGAGTGGCAAAGAGAAGCAATAAGAGAGAGTGACAAAGAGAAGGAATAAGAGAGAGTGGCAAAGAGAAGGAATAAGAGAGAGTGGCAAAGAGAAGGAATAAGAGAGAGTGGCAAAGAGAAGAAATAAGAGAGAGTGGCAAAGAGAAGGAATAAGAGAGAGTGGCAAAGAGAAGGAATAAGAGAGAGTGGCAAAGAGAAGGAATGAGAGAGTGGCAAAGAGAGAAGGAATGAGAGAGAGTGGCAAAGAGAAGGAATGAGAGAGAGTGGCGAGAAGAAATAAGAGAAATTGGCAAAGAGAAGGAATAAGAGAGAGTGGCAAAGAGAAGGAATAAGAGAGAGTGGCAAGAGAAGAATAAGAGGGAGTGACAAAGAGAAGAATAAGAGAGAGTGGCAAAGAGAAGGAATAAGAGAGAGTGGCAAAGAGAAGGAATAAAGAGGGGTAAGCAAAGAGAAGGAATAAGAGAGTGGCAAAGAGAATGAATAAGAGAGAGTGGCAAAGAGAAGGAATAAGTGGCAAAGAGAAGGAATAGGTAGGAGTGACAAAGAGAAGGAATAAGAGAGAGTGGCAAAGAGAATAAGTGGGAGTGACAAAGAGAAGGAATAAGAGAGAGTGGCAAAGAGAAGGAATAAGAGAGAGTGGCAAAGAGAAGCAATAAGAGAGAGTGACAAAGAGAAGGAATAAGAGAGAGAGTGGCAAAGAGAAGGAATAAGAGAGAGTGGCAAAGAGAAGGAATAAGAGAGAGTGGCAAAGAGAAGAAATAAGAGAGAGTGGCAAAGAGAAGGAATAAGAAGTGGCAAAGAGAAGGAATGAAGAGAGTGGCAAAGAGAAGGAATAAGAGAAATTGGCAAAGAGAAGGGAATAAGAGAGAGTGGCAAAGAGACGGAATGAGGGAGAGTGACAAAGAGAAGGAATAAGTGGGAGTGGCAAAGAGAAGGAATAAGAGAGAGTGGCAAAGAGACGGAATGAGGAGAGTGACAAAGAGAAGGAATAAGTGGGAGTGGCAAAGAGAAGGAATAAGAGAGAGTGGCAAAGAGAATAAGAGAGAGTGGCAAAGAGAAGGAATAAGTGGGAGTGACAAAGAGAAGGAATAAGAGAGAGTGGCAAAGAGAAGGAATAAGAGAGAGTGGCAAAGAGAATGAATAAAAGAGAGTGGCAAAGAGAAGGAATAAGAGAGTGGCAAAGAGAAGGAATAAGTGGGAGTGACAAAGAGAAGGAATAAGAGAGAGTGGCAAAGAGAAGGAATAAGTGGGAGTGACAAAGAGAAGGAATAAGAGAGAGTGGCAAAGAGAAGGAATAAGAGAGAGTGGCAAAGAGAAGCAATAAGAGAGAGTGACAAAGAGAAAGAATAAGAGAGAGTGGCAAAGAGAAGGAATAAGAGAGAGTGGCAAAGAGAAGAAATAAGAGAGAGTGGCAAAGAGAGAAGGAATAAGAGAAGTGGCAAGAGAAGGAATAAGAGAGAGTGGCAAAGAGAAGGAATAAGAGAAATTGGCAAAGAGAATAAAGAGAGTGGCAAAGACGGAATGAGGGAGAGTGACAAAGAGAAGAATAAGTAGAGAGGTGGCAAAGAGAAGGAATAAGTGGGAGTGGCAAAGAGACGGAATGAGGGAGAGTGACAAAAGAGAAGGAATAAGTGAGAGTGGCAAAAGAGAAGGAATAAGAGAGAGTGGCAAAGAGACGGAATGAGGGAGAGTGACAAAGAGAAGAGAGAGAGAGGAATAAGTGAGAGTGGCAAAGAGAAGGAATAAGAGAGAGTGAGAAGGAATAAGTGGGAGTGACAAAGAGAAGGAATAAGAGAGAGTGGCAAAGAGAAGGAATGAGAGAGTGGCAAGAAGAGAGAAAGAAAGAGAAAATAAGAGAAATTGGCAAAGAGAATGAATAAGAGAGAGTGGCAAAGAGAAGGAATAAGAGAGAGTGGCAAAGAGAAGGAATAAGAGAGAGTGGCAAAGAGAAGGAATAAGAGAGAGTGGCAAAGAGAAGGAATAAAGAGAAATTGGCAAAGAGAAGGAATAAGAGAGAGTGGCAAAGAGACGGAATGAGGGAGAGTGACAAAGAGAAGGAATAAGAGAAGTGGCAAAGAGAAGGAATAAGAGAGTGGCCAAAGAGACGGAATGAGGGAGAGTGACAAAAGAGAAGGAATAAGTGGGAGTGGCAAAGAGAAGGAATAAGTGGGAGTGGCAAAGAGACGGAATGAGGGAGAGTGACAAAGAGAAGGAATAAGTGGGAGTGGCAAAGAGAAGGAATAAAGAGAAGTGGCAAAAAAGACGGAATAAGAGAGAGTGGCAAAGAGAAGGAATAAGAGAGAGTGGCAAAGAGAATGAATAAGAGAGAGTGGCAAAAGACGGAATAAGAGAGTGGCAAAGAGAAGGAATAAGAGAGTGGCAAAGAGAAGGAATAAGAGAAATTGGCAAAGAGAAGGAATAAGAGAGTGACAAGAGAAGGAATAAGTGAGAGTGGCAAAGAGAATGAATAAAGAGAGTGGCAAAGAGAGACGGAATAAGGAAAATTGGCAAAGAGAAGGAATAAGAGAGAGTGGCAAAGAGAAGGAATAAGAGGGTGTGACAAAGAGAAGGAATGAGAGAGAGTGGCAAAGAGAAGGAATAAGAGAGAGTGGCAAAGAGAAGGAATAAGCGGGTGTGACAAAGAGAAGGAATGAGAGAGAGTGGCAAAGAGAAGGAATAAGAGAGAGTGGCAAAGAAAAGGAATAAGAGAGAGTGGCAAAGAGACGGAATAAGGAAAATTGGCAAAGAGAAGGAATAAGAGAGAGTGGCAAAGAGAAGGAATAAGAGAGAGTGGCAAAGAGAAGGAATGAGAGAGAGTGGCAAAGAGAAGGAATAAGAGGGAGTGGCAAAGAGAAGGAATAAGAGAGAGTGGCAAAGAGACGGAATAAGAGAGAGTGGCAAAGAGAAGGAATAAGAGAATGTGGTAATAAGAAGGAATAAGAAAGAGTGGCAAAGAAAACGAATGAGAGATGCAAAGAGACAGAATTAGATAAACAGATAGACAGAAAGAGTAAGCGAGAAGGAAAAGCAAAAAGAAAGGCCAAAGAAAGGAGTATAATGTGTCAGAGGGAAAAATGAGAAGAAAATGT